>LZPO01097277.1:58038-82389 GCA_001675575.1 Neotoma lepida | reverse complement strand
CCGGAAGATGAAACCCCCGTGAGGGGGTCCCTGTCTACCCACTTAACAGTACTCTAACTTTTCTGCCCGTCTCCTCACCCCCAGGCAACCATTTGACGTACTTTTCAACCTGTATCTTGTCTATTCTGCATATTACCTGTGAGTAGAGTTATCTGTGTGGCCTTGCCTGTCTGCATAGTGTTTTCAGTGTTCCTCCGTGTTGTAGCGGAAGTCAGTACTCCATCCCTTTTTGTGGCTGGGTACCATCCCGTTGTGTCCATTGGCTGTGCTGCTCATCTGCGTTGATAGACACTTGCTTTCCACTCCTGGCTTTTACAACTAAGGTACCGTGAGCATTCATATATGGGTTCTTGTGCTGACATATGTTTTCAGTTCTCTTGGGTACATACCTACAAGTGGAGTTTCTGAGCCATATGGTACTTTCTGCATTTAACCTTTGGAGGAGCCACCCACCTGTCTGTTTTCCATTTCCACCAGCAATGCGGAGGATTCCAGTTTCTCACTGTCCTCACTACTCCTCTTTTCCCCATGTGTGTGATTCACCCTCATGCATTGGAATCTGGGATGATTCTCATGACTTGCTTCAATGACTATACCTGTTTCTGTGAAACAGGTTCTGTTCTGTGAATGGAAAAGATAAAGATTTAAAAAATGTGGTATTTTCTTAGCAGCTCAGTGTCTATGGAGCAGTCAAACAGATACACAGGTTGTGGTTGACTGGGGCCATTATAGCCACCAAGGGTAATGGTGGACCTTTGTTGTATATAGTATGGCTTTCCTTCCAGGCAAAGGTGATTACCATCTTAGAGTAGAGATTACCTTGACCTGGTGGCTATGGCAATGAGTGGNGTAGACACAACTGTGCCACATTATCTAGACCAGTGGTTCTCAATGCTCCTAATGCTGCCATTCTTTCACACAATTCCTTATGTTGTGGTGACCCCCAACCAGAAAATTTTTTTTTGTTACTTCATAACTGTAATTTTGCTACTGTTACAAATCATAATCTAAATATTTGTGTTTTCTGGTGGTCTTAGGTGGTAAAAGGGTCATTTGACCCCCATGTTGAGAACCACTGATCTAGGGGAAGAGTGAGACTCTGTGGTCCAGTTCCCTTTGATGAGAANGAGACTCCTTCTCAGCTGCTTCCCAGGAGACCTTCTTTTCCTAACAACTCATTTGTGAGTGGTCTTTCTCTGATTGTCTTGTTNTGGTTTTGATACCAATGTCAGCCAGTCAAGTCCCCTTTGGGATTAGGGGGGAAGCCAGCTTCACTGGAGTTCATATGCCTTGTCCTATTTCCACCCGTGATCCCTCCCAGAGGGAGGCAGTAATGGAGAATGGGGGTAATCTAGTTGGCTAAAACCACATACATGGAAGGAGGTTGGTAGCCAAGACCGGTCCTCAGAAGAAAGAAAGCAGAAGCACAGGTTGCCAAGGAGACAGGGTGGGGCATGGGCAGCAGCCCCTCTGGCTGGAGAAGCAGCCAAGCAAAACTTTGTGTGTAAGAGGAAGGTGTCCTTGTTATCCTTTTTCATGTGGATGACACTGAACATCAGAGGTTGCACTGTCATTAGATGTCATTAAAACTTCCCAGTTTTGGTTCATTGCTCTTTGGGGGAGGATGGAGTTGCTTCNCTGAGGTCGCCCACTATATAGGGAGCACAGGGGTTATCTCTGCTGCTAACTTTGTCTTCAGTCCTTGCTCACCTGTAAAATGTAGGAATGAACTTCCAAATGCAAACATGTATGACCTTGAGAATAAACTCTTAAGTAGATGAAGTAGGTCCAAAGAGGGTGGATATTGGTAATTCCTGGCTCACATTTACAAGCAGATTGACAGTGCGTTTGCAGAAACTGTTTTTAGAGTTGCAGAGAAACAATGAACTTTATTTACTTTGATAAACAGACTCTTTTTCTTCCTTCAGGAAAGTTATAAATTCATCATTTGAGATGTAAAAGGCAACCTGTGGGTGCCCAAAGTGTTCATAATTATTTCCTCTAGAAATAAGACTAATTTTGCCTTAACCCATACTGAATTATCTCCCAGTTACTTATTCAGAAAGATCATTTGTAGTAGGCCCAATTTTTAGAATAATTAGTCTGTAGAGATTTTTAGTCTGTCCTCTGTCCTTAAGAAAAGCATTTTGGCACCTGGAGTGATGTCTTGGTAAAGTGCTTGCTGGGCATCCATTAAATACTGCTGTTGTGTGGGGAGACCTTGTGGTGCAACGGTAGCACGTCTGACTCCAGGTCAGAAGATTGTGTGTTCAAATACTGCTGTCGTGAATTCAGGAATTCTGAATAGCAGAATATCTTCAGAGATAATATGCTTTATTTTAAAAGGCTGTACTATAGGGCTTTAGGAGATTACTGAGTCAGTGGCCTCCACAAGCATGAGGACCTGAGTTCAGCTCCCCATCACCCTGTAAAAAGGCTAGCACAGCAGTGTACACCTGTAATATCAGCCCAAGGAGGTAGATCCTGTGGCTCACTGGCCTGCAAGTCTAGCTGAATCACCGAGTTCCAGCTTCACTGGGAGATTCTACCTCAAGAAACAGTGTGGAGACAGATTGACGAAGATGGTCAGTGTTGACCTGCAGATGCACACCAGGCACACACATAGATCAACACAGACATACACAAAATGGCTTTTGACATTTTTCTGTATGCCCATTCTTGGGAATTAAACACATGTAAATGAGATTAGGCAGTTTTATCCCTTGCTTCTATTCAGGTTACATCAGGACTATTCTTTGTCCATGTTCTCTGTAAAATGCTCCCTGAGGATTGCAGTGGTCCTTCTCAGTTTAGCAAGATTCACATAACCTTCCTTTTGCTCTTAGTCGTGTCCTTTGCCTCTAGTCTTAGCCCATATGTATAATGTTGTAGGAGCATCCAAGTACAGAATTCTATTGGCTTGGAGTAAGTTCCTGAAGTGTATTTACCACACTGTGATAGCGAATCTTGGCTGTCAGTTTGACACACCTGGGAAGAAGGAACCGCTGTTAAAGAATTGCTTCTATCAGATTGGCCTGTGGGCATGTCTGTTGGGCATTGTCTGGGTTGCTAACTGATGGAGGAGGGCCAGTCCCAGTGTGGGTGGAACCATTCCTTGTCAGGTGGGCCTGGTATGAGCGGGAAAGGNGGCTGAGCTTGAGCCTGAGAGCAGGGCTAGAGAGCGTCCTCCTCCAAGGTCTCTGCATCAGTTCCTGCCTCCGATCCCTGCCATGAGTTCCTGCTCTGTCTTCCTTCAGTGATGGAATGTCATTTGGAAAAGTAAGATGAAGTAAACCCTTTACTCATCAAGTTGCTTATGGTCAGAGTGTTTTATCACAGTACAGGAAAAGGAAACCAGGGCACAGTTCCAAATTTGGTGGGAATTTGATGTCTTCTTGATCACTAGATTAGATTATTTTCTTTAAAAGCTTGTAGCAGTTTTTACGTCTTGTCCTTAATTCAACACCAAGTAAACTAACTCTTTCCTTTTTTATTTTTCACAGTTTTCTAGGTGAAAGGGGCCATAGAATTCAGTTTTTTGCTGCTTTATTCACTAGAGCAAAGAATTGGAATCAACTTAGTTGTCCATCAGCAGATGAGTGGGTAATGAAAATTTGGTTTCTATAAAAAATGGAACACTACTCAGCTCTAAAGAAAAATGAAATCACAAACTTTGCAGGGAAATGGATAGACTTGGAATGTATATTAAGTGAGGTCGTACAATCTCAGAAAAAAACTGCATGTTCTCTCTTTTATGCGGAATCTAGCCAATATTATATGCATATATCTGAACAGCTGTACATATGGATATAATATGAAGAACAGAACAAGAAACACTAAATATAATATATGCGGATAAAGAAGGACTGAAAGCAGGTAATGGACACAAGTTATGAAAGAGGATGTAAAGCTAATTGTCTTTCTAGTTTCAGTTCTCTTGTGGATGTTTTGGTTTTGGTGGTAGATAAGAACATAGAGAATATTCTGTTCTGAACATGTGAAATTTAATGTGAAGCTCTACAGTTTCCATTCTGAAGATCTTTCCTAACTGGATAGAAGTGTACTGAACAGCCTAGACTTTGGTTCTAGTTAATTTTGGCCTGTGATGCTTTTATTTATTTAAAGGTTATTTTAATAATAAAGTTTATTTAAAAACTTTAAAGCAGACAATTCTCTTTCTGCATGGATCTTGTGGTGTGTGAGACAGGTACATAGTGACTTCCAAAAGGTGACCCACAGTCGTCCCCCTNTCTCTGCCCCTTTCTGAGCACACAGTGTCAGATGCCTGTTTTATGCTGTGCCTTGGGTAGAGGACTAAAACCTGTGGGCATCAGGGCAGAGAAGGTAGGTGCCTCTGTTAGAAGTTGAGTGCCTGAATATTCCTACCACAGCTGGCCTTACCATTTTCTCACCACCCAATGCTGTAAACTTCTCAACATTTCTTTTTATTGTTTGTTCAAGTTTAAAAATTATGTTTTATACTAAACCTGTTGGCAGTGGTGACGTTGAAACACCAGAACTTGTTCAGTGAGCTATTATGTGGTTTCCTCCTGTTTTTTCCAAGAGGTTGACCACAGACAGTAACTTCAAAGAGATTTTAGTTTAGTTTAGTTTAGTTTTGAGACAAAGTCTCATGTAGCTGCAGCTGGCCTTGAATTCCCTATGTAGCTAAGGATGACCTTGAATCTTCGTCTTCCTGCTTCTTGAGTGCTAGGATTACTAGCATGCACCGCCACCCCTGAGTTTATGTGTGCTGGGGACCACGTATACTGAGTGAGCACTCTCCCCACTGAGCCACATCCCTGACCCCCTTAAGATGGTTTTGGTTGCTTTCTTCTGCATTATGGGGACCATACGGAAATACTGAAATTGAAAAATAAGAAATCCAGAGACCCTGAAGAATTCTCACTTATTTCTCAAAATTAATACTTATTTTAAGAAGACTGGGACTCCAGTCCAGTGGCGGAAAATGTTTATGTTCTACTTTGACACAGGTCTTTTCATTTAGATCAAGTGATATTTTCTGAATTAATTTCACTCATGTTGGATTTCAAGATTTCTTAAAAACATACCCAAAAGAGGAATTGAAGGTTTTTAATGGGCTGGACTCTTAACAGAGTTTTTTCTCTACATAGTGAAGGATGCCAGACCCATGCTAGCATCATTGGGCACTTCAAATAGAAACTCATGAAAGGTGAAGCCAATATAGTTGTTTATTTTTACCCAATGAATTNATGAAACCAGATTAAAGCTCTTGTTTTATTCTGTCAAAGGTAGAATGTCTCATGTTAGCCAGGTGGTGGTGGCTCATACCTTTAATTCTAGCACTGGGAAGGCAGGAGCAGGCNGATCTCTGTGAGTTCGAGGTCAGCCTGGTCTACAAAAATGAGTTCCAGGGCAGCCAGGACTATTACACAGAGAAACCCTGTCTTGGGGGAGCAGTAGGAAGAATATCGAACGTTATGACTGTAAGTGTTATGGGAAGTTGAACATTGAAGAGCAAGTGATTTGTTTTTGTGGTGAAGAAATAAATTTGAAATTCTTTGGAGAACATACCATGGAAAGCCTATTCTTACTAGATTAAGAAATTTGTGGAGTCAAATGTTCCTGTTGGAGACTGCGGATTTTGTAATTCCATCCAGACTCTAACAAGTTCCCTTGGATAGAAATGGTACCTAACGAGCAGCATTCCAAATATTTTTATGTTCATAGGCAGCTAAACAGAAAGATTTTTATGTTCAGACTACTGTTGAATAATCACAGACACTTGCCTATTAGTTAGATTGTAGACATGTCTCAGACTTTGAAAGACTGTTTTGTAAAGCAGTATATGTTTTCTGTAATGGTTCTGAACTTAAAAGATGAGTACCCCAGCAGGAGGGGTAGCTCAGTGAGTAAAGCACTTGCTACACGATGTTAGGGCAGGAGTTTGGATCTTCAGCATCCATGATTAAGGTCAGGTGGGTGTTGCAGCTTGCCTGTTATCCCAGAGCATGGGATGATGCAGACACAGGGAACACTCAGAGCATGCTGGCTGACTGGAGTAGCTAAAATGGTAAACTCCAGGTTGAGTGTGAGACTTTGCCTCAATATATAAGTTGGAGAGAGCTGATAACTGGACACCTGATAACCTCCACACACATTCATGCACATGTAATTCTCAGTATACACACATGCAAAGAAAAATGATCGGTTTTGGTTGCAGTGTGTTCACGATCTGTTGGAAAAATTTAATAAATCAAGTAGTAGGACACATGGAAGCATGTACAGCTTCTGCTGGCACTGTTAGCAGATTATAATCACCAGGAAAAAAAGAATAAAAAACAGGGCAGTCTTACAATGATTTCTCCGGCAAAGACAAAGGAGCTAGTTAATGATGAACCCTGAAAAAGTGAACACATTTTATCTTTCTGTCCTGTGACTGTCCTTGGAAGCTTCTTACAAGTGGGAATTATCTTGCCTGGTGCTTCTATTTCCATTTCAGTGATTAAAATTTGGTGCAGAAGTGAAGTGAAATTAATAAGGTTTGCGATTTTACAACATCTAAATTTGGCCGTCCTCACAATAAATGCTGACACACATTGATTTGTGTAATGAATTTTGCATTGCTTAGAATGGAGTTAACCATGACCTGTGACACACTGGGCGCCAGGACCTAAGAAATTCAATACAAAGTAGGAAAACTGAGACCTGACATTGAGAGAGCTCACTACACCTAGCAGATACTCTAGCAAACTTGACAGAGCCTGTTTTCAAAGTTAATATTATGGGCCAGAGATAATGGCATTTGAAGGTGTCAGAAATCCATATTGCTAACCACAAAATAGAACTTTCAGGAATTCTTCAGGCCATGTGATAAAAATAATAACAACAATACAGTTCATATTTACCCTGATACCCTTCTGAAAATCTACCAGTTAAGGAGACAGTTAAGGCCAAGAGACTGAAATGCCAGAACACATACCAGGGACACTGCCCCTGCTGTTAGAACAGTTTCCAAAGAAGCAAAAGAAGGATGATAAACTATCTGATAACTCGAAATAGGAAGCACGTGGCTAGTAGAACAACTCAGATACTTCCCATTCTTGTAACTATCAGTATTTTCATNCATTTATCTCCCATTTCTTTGCTGGCCCCACACTGTTTTAGTGATGGTGGTTTTTCTAAACTACCTTTTGAATTTTGTGCTAAAAATAATTTTTGTTTTCCTCTTGCTTGAAATTTGAAATAACTAATGATATCCAAAGAATCACTATGTTTTCTGTATTGCCTCTCTCTGACCAGGAAAATAGTTGATCCTTTTATTCTGATATTCCTTGCATTCCTTGTGTTTCTCACAAGCATTTTAGGACGGTGTATCCACAGCTAGAGCAATCAGTTTGTAGTCTCTTAGTAATGTTTTTAGTATATAACAACTCGGTTGTTTTGTGTCTGTTATATGTCTATTATATATGATCATCTTGTTGAATTCTCCTTAGGACTTGTTACTTCATTTAAACAAAAGGAGGTTTGACTTCTCATAGATTGGGGTCTCTCTCTGTATTTATTTTTCTTGTCTTGTTGCGTTGTTTCTGTGTCGTGGAATAGTGTTGAGTAGATTTGTTCTCATGTAGTTCTATTTTGAGCTGAGTTAATTTTGTTGAGTGCCATGCTTTATGTATCTCTCTATCTACGTGAGGTCTCTTTTAAGGATAGATATTTAGTAAAGGATAATTTCCATATATGGTAAAGTTACCATTCTTATTTTTTCCAGAAAGCTGAAGGAAAGGTGCTAAATGCAGACTAAAGGGAACTGTCTAGAGGCTTTTGGTACATTGGAAGAAACTGAATAGTGTGGAAATCCCTATGGGGATTTGCTTTAGTAATATATTTTCATCCTTTGAATTCTGTCTGAACTGTTTTGAAAGCCAAGTCATAGAGAATGAGAAAAGAATGAGAAGTGTAGTGAAAAGCATTGGCTTTGTTGCATCGTTTACCAGCACCATGGATACTGAAGTGACTCCTCTCTTTGGGTCTCTGGAATGATTAAAATTAGTATTTTGTTGTTGTTGTTGTTTTTTAGTGGAAATGCAAAATTCCACTTAAACCACGAAGGTAGAATGTTCATTATGACAGGAATGCACACTACTTCCATATGTTGTATCTTTAGGAACATGGAAACATGCATGGAACTCCTGGCTTTGACCACTGTCATCTGTCTGTCTAGGCCATTGCCATGGTAGTACGTGTGTGTGTGTGTGTGTGTGTGTGTGTGTGTGTGTGTGTGTGTGTGTGTGTGTGCTAGCTACAAGTTGATGGTGGGTGCATTCTTCAGTCTCTTTCAACCTTATTTTTTGAGACTGGGTCTCTCACTGAACCTAGTTAGACAGCATAGTCAACAAGCCCCAGGGATCCTTCTGTCTCCACCACCAGGAGCGACCTCCCTTCATATCCAGCTTCTGTGGCCTGCACTTTGCTGACGGAGCCCACTCTCCATCTAGTGCTTTGTGTTTTGATGCACATGTGAGGTTTTCACTGGAGCAGGGTCACGCCTCTCACCAGAGTGTAACAGTGCTGTGGACTTGCCCTTGTATTTGAATACCTCCAGGTATCTGGGGGAAAAGAGGCTCCATGTTGTCCTGTGTTCAGAATCAACAAGTAGAAATATCCTGTAATTTGTGCCATTTTGTTTTATGGCACACTTTACTCTTATAAATGCCTTGACATTTTATAAAATGTTTTCGTGGATGGAGTCTTGAGAGGCTCATGCTGCACAAATTATTTCCTTTGGAAAAATTTCTCTTTACTCCTCTGAGGCTGAAGCTGGAACACGTGTGCCAGACTCAACACTCAGGCTACCCACTTAAGGTGTTAGTCTCCTCAGAATCTCTGAAGTGCATAAATATTAGAGAAAACCATCTCCTCAGTGTTTGCTGGTAATATTTTTTGAAGTGGGCAGGAGATTTTATGTCTCTAGTTACATTATTTGTCTCTTGAGAAATCTCAACCCTCTAGGATCCAGGAGGTGCTACACCTCATGGTCGCTTCTCCCTGGTTGGTTGGGGCCATGGAGAGTCTGGGTGTTTGGAAGTCATCTCAGAGTTGTGTGGTGTTGCAAACCTGCGACTCGTTGACTTGTCTCTCTCTCTTTCCCTTTTAAACCTCAGTTATTTGATGTCTGGTGACAAAAAATAAAAATGAAAAGGGACAGTAACTGCAGATGGCTAGAAAAATTTACTTTTTAACCAGGCCCTTGGGAAGATGAGCTTGCATCTGAGGTGCTGAGGCAAATCAGTGAATCCTTAAGATTTGAACCACAAGCTACCATTAAAAAAAAAAAAAAAAAAAAAAGAAGTGGGCGTGGTGGCACGTACCTTGAATCCCAGCACTCAGAGACAGGCAGATCTCTGAGTTTGAGGCCAATCTGGTCTACAGACAGAGTTCCAGGGCAGCCAGGACTACATAGAGAAACCCTGACTCATAAAACCAAAAATAAAAACAAACAAAAAAACAAACTTTGTTCACTTACGGGTTTTTGGATTCAATCTATTTTCATGTCTTTGTAGTTTTGTGTTTGTTTGTTTTTATTCTCTAACAAATTAGGTTTCCTGAGCACTTTTAGGCCCACACTTCTGGTTTTTCCCCCCTACTGGATACCTATTCATATTTTTTGTTTGTTTTGTTTTATTTTTCAAGACAGGGTTTCTCTGCTTAGCTCTGGCTGTCCTGGAACTCACTTTGTAGACCAGGCTGGCCTCGAACTCACAGAGATCCGCCTGGCTCTGCCTCCGAAGTGCTGGGATTAAAGTCATGTGCCACCACGCCCAGCATCTCTCCATTTTAAAAGTGTATATAACAGTACTTAAAGAGGACATATCTGCTGGTCTTGGCTGACTGATTATTCTATAAACATTAGCTTGGGTAATTTCTTTAATCCTCGCTGTGTGATTCTGAGAGATAAATGGCGATTTATCACCTCAGCATCATTAGCCTTGCTTTTGTGGAAACTGAGGCCCAAAGAGGAAGAGGTAGTTGTTTATTAGCCTAGGCTGATGTGTCTGATAGTTGACTTAGTAGAATTCGAACCCAGACAGGCTTATTCAAGGGTTTGTGNTCTGAACCCACTTTACTAGGAATTTTTAACTATTTCCCTGGGAGAAAGGGGGTAAAAGGAACCGAGAGCTGAGCCAAGGCTATGTAGCTCCTACTGGGTGTATGCCTGGCCCTAGCCCTGTGCCTGTTCCTCTAGTCATTGTTTTAGGGTTGGAGGTGGGAACCTCAGGCCTGCACCCTGGCTCAGGGTTTATTTATGCTGCTTTGTCTGCAGTCTTTTATACAATGAATTTGTTTGACTTTGGTAGTTACAGTTTTCAAAATAAAAGTTGACTTTGAAAAACATCTTTTGATATATGCTGAGTCTCAAAGTTTTGAGAGGAAGATGCGAAGTTTACCAAAAAGTCTTTTCTTGAAACTATTTCCAGAATTGGAGTATTCTTTATCGTTTTGGTTTTTTTTTTTTTTTTTTTTTTTTTTGTACTCTTCAATGGCTCTCAACAAGTCTGGTTTATATGAAGATTATGAGGTTGAGTCAGAATTGAGAAATGATTTCATTCTCATTATTGTATCTAACATGTCAAATAAAATATTTGAAGTCTTTGTTACTGAAATATATTTGGTTGGAAATATAAAAATCAAATGCATATTCACCCAGCACAGAAATGGAGAGATGAGGAGAACACACCAGGGACTGGGTTCTTGTGGAAAGAACACTGGTGGGCTCCGAAGGATGATTCTGACTTAATGTTCTTGCAGTTACTAGCTGGAAGAATTGTGTGATCTCAAATGTAAAGTCAGTACATAAATCTCACAAGTTAAGATTAACCATAAGCATCCAATACATAACCAAATAGTGGACTCTCAGTTACTCAAAAGTCAAAAATTAACTTCTTTAGTTAATGTATCTTTGAGGTGGCAGATACCTCTAGGTATCTCTGGGGGATTATTTTCAGGTCCACAGGTGGTCCAACCTCTTATGGACAGTGGCATAGTATTTCATAGACCCTGTACACCTCCATCTCTAGATGGTCTAAGTCTGAGAACTATGTGACTGCTATGTGTAGGCTTTAGACTGTTTGGTTTAGGGATAGTGACAAAATGTTTAATGCCCACAGTTTAAATGTTATGGGTTCTTATTTTCGTTTTCTATCTTACTTTTTGCATACTTTTCATTTTACTTGGTTCAATCTGCTAATGTGGAACTAAAAGCTGCAGAGGGCCAACTAACTCTGTATAGCTAGGGATGAACTTAGCCAGCTTTGAATCCCCACTCTGTCTCTTGATTGTGGGCTTGGATAGGTACATACTCTGCCTCAGTTCCCATACCTGTAAAATGGCACTGTGTACCTTGCCAGGTCCTTAATTTCACTTAATGAGTAAATATAATACACTTAAAAAAAAACCTTTTCCCTATATATGGCAGGTGNTAATTGTTAGTGATTTTTCTTATTACTCACTGTTTTTATTTATTGATTTGTTTAAAGATTTATTTTTATAAATATGTGTGTGCTTATGTGTATGTATGTGTACCATATGCATGCTGTCCNTGGAGGCCAGAAGAAGGCGGCTTACTCCTGGAACTGGAATTAAAGGCAGTTACGAGCTGCCCAGTGTAGTCATTGGGAATGAAACTTGGGTCCTCTGCAAGAGCAACAAGTGATCTTAACTGCTGAGCCATTTATCAAACCTCCGTTTACTTTTTTATTTTATTTTATTTTTTGAGCCAGGGCCACTTGTTATTCAGGCTGGGCCCAGAATTACCCTATAACTAAGGCTGGGCTTGAGTTTTTGATCCTCTAGTCCCCAGCTCCCTAATGTTAGGATTACAGATGTTCACCACTGTGCCCAGCCCAGCTTTCATTTTTGACATCTGTCTCATTTCTCCTGGGGCAGTAAAGACTGATGCTAGCTGTTGTGTGTGAGGATTAGAGAGGAAGGAATAAAGAGACAGAATTAGGGGAATGGGAATGTGTATATGCTGATTTTTTTTTTTTTGCAACCTGCTAACTTTTGAGATGGTATCAATAGAAAATATAACACAGTTAAAAGTGACTCAGTGAAAATGTATTGTGTCCATATGTCCATAAGTGTTTACATTTAAAAGTAGAGGTGGTGACCCACCTCATTACTATTCAAGCTCTCTTCATGGGGCCGAGTTCCCCTGCCCCATATTTCCATTCCCACTGATGCTCAGGGTTGAAAATAGTGCACAAGTCCTCCACCTTTTCCAGTATATGTCCAAAGAGAGCTGTTCCCTGTATGCTGGACTTTTGTCCCCCCCCAAACAGTAACCCAAGTGCTCCAAGAGGCCACAGTGAGGGGCCTGCAGATCACCTTCCTCCATCCCCTCTTNATGCCTTTCCAGTCTGCCCTTTGGCCTTCTATGAAATTGACTGTTTGGTTGGGGCCCCCGTCCTGGGCCCAGGGAGTCAGTTAGGATTCAGAAGCCAGTTTCTGACCTGAGAGGAAACCACATCCCTTTTCTTCGACTGTGTGCATGTACACACCCACAGCTTGAGCCCTGTTGCCAGAAGATCCCATAAATAGAAGTGATGGTGGCCACCAGCTTATAGAGGAGTCCTGAAGCTTTTGGGGTTTTGCTGGAGTGGGCTTGGCTGAATGCTTAAAGGTTACTGCTGATAAGCAGCCCAGCCAGGAGTTCACTTGAAGACGTGTCAGGTAATCATGTCAGAAGGAATTCCACAAGAATTCCTCGTGTTTTTCTTTCTCTTTTTCTTTNTTTCACACTGACCTCTGTTCTGCTCAGGTCCCCAAGAAGGACTCTTTGGTTTGGAATGTCACTGAAGAAAGAAAACACATATGTTGTCCTTGTGTGTGGCTCTCAGCAGCCCCTGCTAGATGACACTAGTTCCTCAGTACTACTCAGAGTCATGGAAGAATCCGCTGAACTCGGTCCACAGGAACAGAGAGTCCTGGAGATATGTGGGAGCCAACCCACCCAGAGCAAGCACCCTCCTCCACACCTGGGAAGGCCTGGATGTTTGTCTACTTGACAGCCTTGCCTTTCCCCAAGTAAAAGGGCCTTTCAAGTTTCCATAAACCTGCTCTCTGACCCAATTGTTTGACCCTTGACCTGGAAGTGGGGGAGTGCCTTGTCATATTGTGTGGAAGAGCCAGTCTCCAGGCAGAGGCCNGTCAGGAGGGGGTGGGCAAGCACCCGAACTACCTGGGGGAAGAATATGTCACTTAATCCTAATTGTTTCAGAATCCTGTAATTTTCAGTTTATGTAAATACCACATAGATTGAATTCCCTGGAACCTTTTTGTGTTTGATAAGAGTTTTACTTCCTTAAAGTGACAGCCATGACAGTTGTGTTGGAATTCAGCCCTGAGTATTTATTTCTAGGTTTCACAATTTTTTTGTCTTCATGGTGAAGTTTCCTTTCTGCTCTTCTACCTTCCTTTCCCTCCCCTTCTGCTTCCCCTCTCCCCCTCCCTCTCCCCTGCCCCCCTTCCTTTGTAATTACCCTTTTCCCCTAGATCATAGTGATGATGGACCCTTAGATTTTATTTTTTTGTGAAAGCTGGGAAAAATGACTAGTTGTGTATATAACTCTGGGTAGTGGCTCAGGAGGTGTGATAGTGACATCTGTGGAATGGGTCACAAAGGCAACATAGCTCCCTGGCTTTGGAGTCCCAGAGCCTCTGAGAAGTGAACTTTGAGCATTGGCAGTGTGCTTTCCACGCCCTGGTGTCTGATCAGTCACAGATAGGGTGAGAGACCAGTGCACCCAACCTACAAGGCGTGCTGTGTTTACTCTATCATGGAACTGGGAAGTGTCTACAGCAGATAGGCTACAGGCCCAGCTGTCCATCATCACAGCTTTTCAAAGGGACGCTAGGAGGAACTACGTGGAATTTGTAACTTGATCACAAAAGTTGGGCCATTAACATCCCAGAAAACAACCCTTCCGGTTTGTTGGTTACACTTTCTAGAGTCAGTGAGCAGTCCTTCGTTCTTTACAAGATCAGCCCAGTGTATTTGGCTAACACTGACTCCCATCTTGGCTGATAAGCTCCATCACTAATGAGGCCGAAGTTGGAATTCCTGTTTCTTGTGGGCTGCTTGCCTTTACTTTCTTTCCCAGGCACTGACTGCTAGTCCTGGCCAGCTGGCTTGTGAATGTGAAGTGTCGGAAGTTGTTAAGGTGGCTCACATCCTGACCCCTCCTGGGGAAAACCATCGATCCCACCCCACTCACCAGGACTCACATGTGCAGTGTCCTCTCCCCTGAAAGACAGTATAGTGGTGAGGGTTCATCGGAAAACGGCCTGGTGTTTGGACAGTTTCCAGAGACAGGCAGCATTTAAAGTGATTTAGAAAAAAAACTGGTAGAGTTACTGGTAGAAAGAGTGAGGGTGAACGAGGCAGTGGGAACAAAGATGGGAGCTTGGCTCCTCTACACATGGAATGGAGAGANGCTGCTGTAGCTTAAAAACANGTTTTCTGGGAATGCATGTTTCCCAAAATCTAAGCTTGTCAAGTCTTTAGACTTGTCAACTCTTGGTTTCTATCTGTTACCAGAATGGCCTCTATATTAAGTGAATTTTGTTTATGGTCATTTATTGAGGAGTTGTATATTAAATAGTAATCTTTGAGTCATTGGATACTTTTTGGATTAAGTAAGTGTTGAAAAACATATAATCTTNTGAAGATAAATATTTACCTAAGGCAGTCTAGTCCTTCAACATACATACATACACATATACATACATAACATACATATACACATACATACATACATAAATTTAAAAATAGAAACCTCAGCCATGTTTCCAGGCAGTTTTTGAAGTAAAATAAGAGTAATTTGGAAATCAACTGTGACTCTGACTTGTTCTCATAGAATCCCTTCACATGTTGTCCTGATAAATGGGCTATAATGAGCTGCTAGGTGACTGGAGTTCCTGGTGACATTGGTAAATTGCCTAGCCTACATTAAGCCCTTGGTTCCCCAGCACTAGAGATGTGGAGGCTGCAGGACCAGAAGTTTCCAGTCTTTCTGGCTACATAGTGAGTTGGTAGGCATCCTGGGCTACTGTTTGAAAAGCTTTGGGGGATTCTCACCTTGCTTTATTATATTCAGAGGAAAGAAAATTAGACTCAGAGAAGTTGTGACTTGTCCAGGGTCAGTTAGTTGCTCAGTGATAGAGCTTTGCTGCAAGCCCATTTTCCTACCTCAGACCAGTGACATTTCCAGGACATCCAGCTGACTTTATGATTATTAAATCTATCTACACATGTTTACATGTGAATAAAATAGCACTTCTGAGCCAGGCAATGGTGGTGCACTCTATGAGGCAGAGACAGGAGGATCCGGTGAGGCCCCTCTGTGAAGCCAGTCTGATCTACACAGGAAAAAGCTGCAGGCTAGCTAGGGCTATATAGTGAGACTTTGTCTCAAAATAAAACAAAACAAACAAACCCCCAAAACAAAATAGCTATTTTGCTTCCCTTTAACAAATTGATTGTAAGCTTAGAAGTCTTGGAAGTATCATTTTCTTATCCTTCCCAGGAACAAATTCAGTTTATTGCTTTACAGTCTTAGCAATCTTGTGATATCTCTAGATATAGAATTGACTTTGTCTTTTCTTTGCCTTGTAAGCTATTTAGAGCAAGGTGAGATTACAATCATAAGCTGACTCTGGGAGGACAAAAACCCCAGCCCATTATCTTTCTTGACTACTGTTGTTCCCTTGAAAATAACCATTACCAGCGTTTCCCTAAACACATGGTAAGTTACAACTGCNGTGGTTTGTCAAATACATAACAATTTGGTTCCTTCTCCTTTATCTTCCTTCCCCTTCATGATGGAATTCTGCCTGTTTTCATACACGAACAGCAGACTGTGTTATTGTCAGCAAGACCACCCTGCTCAGAAAACTGAGTGGTCTTTAATCTGTTTGGGGCTTTGAAAGATTGTTTAACTTTTCTTCCCCAAATTTAGACGTCAGAGGGGCTGTAGGCTTAGGTTTGGTAAATGTATATTTTTGCCACTAACAACACTGTAGATGCCCTGGTCTTCCCTTTGTAAAACTTTGATTAAACATACGGTCAACAGGCTGCCTTTTTCTTGACTGTTTCTCCTTTTGTTCTGAATTTCCTGTTTATTTTTTCCCTTATTTATTTATTTTTATTTTAAATTTTACTGAGATTTGAACCCAGAGTGTTATGCATGCTAGGCAAGCTCCCTCCCACTGAGTTACATAACCAGGCCTGATTGTATTTTAAATCTTGAGGCAGGGTCTCACTAGTTTGCATTGGTTGGATTCCAGTTTGCCCTGTAGCCCAGGCGGGCCTTGAAACTGTGGTCTTCTGCTTCAGCTTCCAAAGTAGCTGGAATTCCAGGCCTGTACCACAGAGGCTGGCTAATTGGAAAACAAACAAACAAAAGACCCTCTTTATTTTTCTTTGATATGTGCTCTCGAAAAATCATAGCTAAAAAAAATAATTGAGTCATGCTATAGCTATATAGAATATAAATTATTGAAAGATAAGTAAAAGACTATTATAAAAAGATTTATATCTTACATAAACTATTTGTGTCTTATGTAAATTATTGATGTGAAAGTATGTGTTTATTATTATTTTATTATTATTAAGACAGGTTGTCATGTATCCCAGGCTGGCCTNCATCTCACTCTGTAATTGAGGATGACTTTGAACATCTCATTCTGNTTTTTTTTCACCTCCTGAGTGCTGGGATTACAGGTGTTGATCACTATGCCTACTACATGTGGGTCTTGGAGTCTAACCCAGGACTTCATGCTAGGTAAATACTCTACCACCTGAGCTATGTACCCAGTAAAATAAATATATCTATATATTGATTTTTTAAAACAGGGTTTCTCTGTATATCCCTGGCTGTCCTGGAACTCACTCTGTAGTAGACCAGGCTGGCCTCGAACTCAGATCTGCCTGCCTCTGACTCCCAAGTGCTGGGATTGAAGGCAAAAGCCACCACCGCCTGGCAATATTTATATAGTTTTACATCCTTTTAAAAGATTTATAACACTAGTTGTTCTGTTTCAGCTTCAATTTTCCCAAAAGAAATAGAAAAGCAATGTATTATATAGCTGCATATATATGGACACCTACACAGTGGTTTGCAGTAAATAAGAGAATTTCATGTCTTTACAAATACATCCAAAAGAGAGAGAACCACTTCAAACACAGGGGATTTTTTTTTTTTTAGTGAGCCTCACTTCTGCCTTTATGTGGTGGGCTAAGGTTGTTGTCACTTTCTTTGTTAGTTGTTTTTGGAAGCAGTTGAACAAACCAGAGAGAAGTGGGAAGTGTGACTATAGCACAGGCTTGTGAGGACATAGGTTAGCAGTGTCCAGATTTCCTAAGGGCCGGCCCAGTTTGTTTTGAGACAGGAGCTGGGAGGGTATCAACTCGGGGACAAGCCTCACTTGACCACATCTCCTTCCACAGCCGTCTAAGAGTCACAGCAGTGTCACTTAACACATGCACCCTGGGATCTGTACTACTTAGAGGCTTTACTGTGTACCACAGCTTGGCTCTGTGGCTCAGCCTGGCTGGATGGCTCACCAGGGCTTGGTGTTAACCAGTTTTGGGGGTGACCAGGACACTAGAAGGATGCAGAAACCCCATGCTACCACTGGAGTTGCCACTGTTCACACCCAGAGANCCATGCCTATTTCTCCTGATCCTCCCCAACTCCTTTCAAGTGGAAATTTTGCTAGCCGACTTCAGCAGCATGCCTGGGACAAGTTGGCTGACAGCAGTTTCTGGCAAAAGAAATAACCAAATTATTATTCAGTCATGGGTTTTTAACAGCCGCAAAGCAAGTGGATGTTAACTAAATGATGCAATTTATTCCCTTCCTTCTTATTGCCAGCTTGCCTATTACAGAGCGACTGCCAGTTTTCAATAAGTGGTACCCAGATGGTATTCGCATGCCGCCCACTTGGTTACAGAGCCGAAGCGGGGAATAACTCGGCAGACACTACAAGCTGTGGGTCAATTGAGGGGGAATGCCTGTTGCTTCACAGTTTTGCATATGTAAATCTGTTAATGTTATGTCAGTATTGTACGAGCTAAACACAAGCATTGCCTTTCTCTGGGGGCCCAGCTGAACTTGGACCACAGCCCAGTTGTACCGAGGCTCGGAGCGCCAGGCTGCAGTTGGAGGATGCGGCACAGCCTGCCTTCCTCCTCTCCTGCCTCTTGCTCTTGAATTACCCGCAGCCCTAGCTGGACGCAGGAAGTGCCTGCCATAGGCTGACTCCATAATAGGACAGGCAGGCCCGGTTTTATGAGCTGGCTGTGGAGGGAGGAGGAGTGTGAGTGTGTGTCTATTTTTAGGCCAGCCTTCAAGACAGTTCCTTTGGCCCGGTTGCTCACACTCCCCTCTGTGTGTCTGCCACACTTCTGCTCTCCGTTTCATCAGCTGCAGATGTGGCACACAGCCGTCTTCGAAGAGTCATGAACTGTGTCGTCTGCAAGCCTTAACAGCCAACATCTGCTGTAGCAGGCTGCAGGGAGAACCTTTTCGGGAAGGCGGTCGAGTGCCTCAACTTAGCCTCTCTTTTTGGCCTGTGCAGACAATTATTTTACACTAATTGCCTCAAGATAGCAACCATAAAAGCAAGATTCGAATCACTCCACCCCCACCCCTCTTGTGAAAGTGGCAGTCCACAAGGGTACTCCTTTCTTCTTTTTATTGCGGTTTGTTTCTTGTTCTCAAAAGCTTATTACATTGGGTGCAAACAACAACAAAAAACGCCATAAAAAGACAAAAATTGTAATATGCTTAAGAGCTAAAAAGACCAATGGTGTTGGTTTAACCAATGAAAATATTCCTGCAGGTATTGTAAAATTTATGTGCCATATGAAAAACATTAAGGGTGTTGTTTTTTCGTGGAGGAAAATGTTCATTGTTGAGCCATTTTGTAAATTATTTTAATGCTGCATTTCTGTCTAAACCTCATGATTTTGATATATAAAGCGCTTTAATGTCTTCTGAGCAGACCCTGGCTTTTCTTAAATTTTATATATTGGAAAGCCCATGTTTGTATTGGACCTGTTGGTTTCTTTCATACTGGAAAGAAAATCTGTGTTGTGTGGCACAGTGCCATGTGGCAAAGTCTGACCACAGTTAAAGCTTGAATCTTGAGCCATAAAACGCTGGGCAGGACTGTATTAATAAATACCCAGGGGTCTGGCTTTGTGTCTGTGTGTGTNGTGGTGGTGGTGGAAGCTAGACGACAACCATGGTGTTGTACCTGAGGTGCTGTCCCTCTCCTTTTGAGACAGTGTTGTTCACTGACCTAGAGCTCACTAGGTAGGCTAGGCCAGCCAACTCTAGAGATTTGCCTGAATCCCCCTACTGTGGTACTGGGATTATGTGAATGGGTCACCATGCCAGGCTTTTTTTTTNAACCTGAATTCTGTGCATAGAACTTCAATCTTCCTACGTGGTAAGTACTTTAGCAGCTGTGCCATCTCCCCAACCCATCCCCTTGCCTGCCTGCCTTCTTCCCTCCCTTCTTCCCTCCTCACTCCACATACCCCCCACCCCTGCATCTGACTTCAGTAAGAACAGTGCCTCTCTAGGGTGGACTTCCAGGATAGATTGGTTTGTACTGCACTCCATCCATTTCTGAAAGAAACAACATGCTGTGTGCAGTATCTGATCTTTCTTCTCCTTTTCTTTTTAAATGCCCTCACAGTAAATTTTGGTGGCTGATACCCTCCAGCCTCTCAGATCCCCATGGAAGATTTGTTTCTGTGACATTCTGTCTTGCTCGTTGTGCAGCACTAGCAGTGTGCCTCTCTGCTCACGTTTCACATCTCTAGACCTTGTTCAGGAGAGCCAGATGGAAGCATGCAGATTGTTTTTATCTTTCGTCCTTCACACTGTAACCTGATCCTCTGTGGATCTGGACACGTAGCAGCAAATTTACTATGTGAAAGCAAGGGAATGATTTAGAATTTGAACCAGTGAGGGAGAGAAGTCTCAAGATGGACTTTATCAAAGCAAAAATCTCTCCTGACTCCTATAGCATTCGTTTTTCTTTTCAGAAGAAATGGCTTTCTGATCAGGGGTACTTCCAGATATGCCCATATATTCTGCTTCTCAGTTAGCCTTGGTTGCAAACAGTCATTGACTGGAAGGCGTAAATATTACATGCAGAGAGTTGATTACTTAGTAATGGAAAATCTAGAAGAACAGATCAGTAGAATCATATAGGGCTGCAAGGCCTTCCATACAAGGGGAGTATATTTGCTATAGCAAGGGACATGTTGCTTTTGAGCCAGACTGTACATTCAGGCCCAGCACTACCCTATGTGTGAAACAACACAGTCTCAGGCCCCATGGTTGATGTGGGTTTTGGGGACAAAATTTTTGCAATCTTTTTGTTACAGATTTCATACTGTTTTGGTTTAAGAAAGAATTGGGACAGTTGGCTTTTTCCAGGTTTTGATCTATGTTTGGAATCAAATTTTAACTAAATATCATGCTCTTCATTGTATCTAGGTATTGAATATTTGCTACATTATTTATATTTTTATGTGCATTGGTATTTTTCCTGCACATGTGTCTGTGTGAGGATGTAGGGTCCCCTGGAACTTGAGTTGCAGACGGTTGTGAGCTTCCATGTAGGTGCTGTGAATTGAACCCAGATCCTCTGGAAGAACAGCCAATGTTCGTAACTGCTGAGCCATCTCTCCAGCCCCNGAATTTTAAGTGTGTTCACTGGGTGCTTATTTGTTTATATCTGCATTTATACAAAGAGTAGAATGTGCACTGGGAGCCACGTGGACTGGTCCTTGCATTTCTTGCCCTGTGAAAACCTCTAGCTCTGTGCTGTCCATGTTCTAGATGATAACTGTAGCTGCTCCTCAGTTTAAAGCCAGGCAACGTCCAGGGAATCCCAGNAGGAATTGCAATTACTACAGGGAGCCTGAGCAGCCTAGCTTAGCAGCAACATCTACCATGGAGTCTGCATTGTGTGTCCTGGTGATCACATGACTGACCGAGCCTTGCTGCTGCTGCCTACCACACAGTTCATGGACCGGAACCACCAGCCTGGGAAAAGACCACATTCCAAAATTCCTCATATGCATTCTTCTGGCTATGGATTGTTTTGACACTATCATAAAGTCAGCAGTCAGAGGGACACATCCCTGTGTACTTGCCTGGATGTTGTCACAAGAACCCAATGAGAAGATGTGCATGAGACAGTTACCATGAGTGCTGACTATTTGTGTTGACTACCTGTTGTCTCTATAACAAAGGAACACTGGAGCCATGATCAGAGCCCTGTTTGTCATTTGGTTGCAACTTTTGTTTTTCCTTTTGCAGAGTAGGGGTGGTTCTTTTGCTTGCCTGCCTCCTTCCTCCTCTTCCAGTCCAGCACTTTCTGCAGCACAGTCCCCCCTTTTTGCTGTGGGTCTAAAGCTCTGATGTCATTGTCAAGATGGTACTGCTGCAGAGCATTAGACTTTCTATGGATTGCATAGAATCCATTTGCTGGTTCTTGTCTCATGATTTGTTCTTCATTGAACACNTTTGTTATTTCCCCTCTATAATATTTTTCCTTATTATAATAATCTGCAATCCACACCATGAAAAACAACCTCTGTCTTGGAAGCCATCAAAGTATAAAAGCTTATTTGTTACCTAACATAGGAAAGATAGGATGAAATATTTTCTGCTAATGTTGAGGGATACTCATTCTGTAAATGTTTTTTGGGTGCCTGCTGTGGGCATGTGGTACAGGATGAGAACAGACATGGTCCCACACCCGTAGCAACGCTAGTCTCTTGTGAATCCTNCTTCGAATGCAGCTTTGGGTTGGTTTCTGCTAGTCTTCAGCCATGGCTTCCTGTCCANCCTCTCTCTGGTTTTTACAATTCCACATTAGAATTCGTACTAATGGCAGAGATTTCCAGCAATGGAGCCCGTACAGTACTGTCAGAAAATCTTGGGAAAGTAAAACCCTGGGGTCAGTGAGATGTGCGGTGGGTAAAGACCCTGCTGCCAACCCCNATGACCTAACATTGATTCCCTCAGACCCAAGTGGTGGAAGGAGAGACTCAACTCTCCCAAGTTGTCCTCAGACCCCTACTTTCAGGGCAAGTCCTATCTGAACCCCAGATGTTGGCAAGTTGATCCTGAAAGCCGTGTGGAAATGCAGAGAACACAGAATAGGCAAAACCATTTTTGAAAAAGGACAAAGCTGGTGGAGTCAAATCTTGATTAAAAAGCTTGCTATAAAGAAAATATGGCACCACCAGCCAAGTACGGTAGCTCTCACTGTAACCCCAGCTCTTTGAAGTGGAAGCAGGGGGGTAAGACATTCAANGTCATCAAGGTCATCTGCTGGCTCTGTTGTGTGTTCTAGATCAGCCTGGGATTACAGGAGACCCTGCTTTTTACATTTAATTGTTAATTGTTAGAGTGGTACTTAAGTGAACATATCAGTAGGATAGCATTTAGAGTCCAGAGACAAACCCTTATGATTATGATTGATGGATTGTCAGCAGATGATTGCAAACAAAACAAACCCAAACAGGATGTTCATGCCCAAAAGCATGACGCTGAGCCCACTGCCTCACAGCTTCCACAGCCATGGCTTCAGGGTGAAAGTTTTAAAGAGGGGAGAAGAAGCCAAGGATTAAGTCTGCGTGACGCCCTCAGAAGTGAAAAGGTAGCTCACCAAATGGGTTGCCATATTTGCACATCTTATGTCTGGTAAGAGTCTAGTCTCCAACAGATATAAAGAATTTTTACAGTTCACTAATAAAAAGACAGCTCAATGAAATGGNATGAGAAAGCAGTGTGGACGTTGCCTGAAGAGAACACACAGAAAACACTCACAGGATGAGAGTCTGGCTATTAGTCATTAGGAAAATGGCAGTCGAAACCATAGGAAAGTGCTGNGTGCACAGACTGGGGCTGGCTGTTTGTGGAATAAATCCAGACTTGCTGGTAGATTGTAAAATTTGGTTTGCTACTTCAAGAGACAGTTGGGAATGTTCTTCTCAAGGTTAAAGAAAAAATTAGCATGAGCCGGCACTTCCACTCCTTAGCATGTACCCAAGGCGGGGAGGAGATCATATGTTTCCATAAAATCTTCATAAAACGTTCATAGAATTCTTCCATACTAGCCCAAAAGAGACTGCCCAAATGCCCAGCAACAATGAGCAAGAGTGGGATTTATGAATACAGTGGAGTATTACTCAGTCACGAAAAGGAATTACTGATTTCTTACACAACAGATGATGTATGTGAATGAAGCCAGATGGTTAAAGATCATGTTAGAAAATGCCACTTACATGTNCTAATCATAATCAGCGTATCCATCGAGCCAGAAAGTGGAGGAGTGTGTGTGGGGAGCCGGGCAGAGAAGGGACAGAGAATGATTGCTGATGGGTACAGGGTTTCTTTCTGGGACAGTGAAGGTGTTCCCAGTGTGACAGTGGTGGTGCTTTCACAAGTCTTGACTATGCTGTGGAGACCTGTTGCATTGTTAGGAGACGTTACATCTCCCGAGTTTTGGTGGGAAAGTGAATACAGCTTAACAGCTGTATTCCTGCATTCCTGCACTTCCTGCACCTCTGCTGACTGGCAGGTTGTAAATACTTGGGACCTTGCAGGTCTTGCATTTTGTCAATTCTGTCCATCCATCTGTAGGATCTGTGAGTGAGGGGACTTGGTGTTCATGCGAACACCCTGAAATTGGTTTTCATACAGTGTTCCTGGGTCACTGGTATTCTTACCCCCTCCCAACTCCAGTCATACGAGAACGCAACAGTCTTTCTTTGCTTCCAGATTAAGAGCAGAGTGTGAGTTAGGTTTAGGTTAGGATTTTATCTTGTGGTTCTAAATCTAAACTTCATGAACATTTTGATCAAGCCTCTCTGGGGACTTGTTCTCCAGAGGCCTAAAGAAAGTCACTGGCATAGTTCCTGAGGGATATGCCTTCATTCTGTTGGGTTTTAGACTACAGTTACACAAATCACCTTCTTTGGTCTATGCCACATATGACAGGCAGGCAGTGGAGGCCCACAAAGCTGAGCCTCCCAGACTTGGCCTCTGTCCCTACTGCTCAGTCACCTTGTTGGAGGATGCTAGTCCTTCTGAACAACCACTTCCTTTACTTTTCCCTGTTCTCTTTCCACATTGCTAAGCCAATGTTAGTCCACTGGGTCTGGGGAAATTTAAACCCACCACCTTGCCTCCCTTTCAGACTTTCCCTGTGACTCACTCCTGCTGGGAAGGCGATGTCTCAGTCACCTCTTGACCTGAGATCCCTCTGGAA
>LZPO01097277.1:27903-38195 GCA_001675575.1 Neotoma lepida | reverse complement strand
AGAGAGAGAGAGAGAGAGAGAGAGAGAGAGAGAGAGAGAAACCACACACACGCACGCGTGCGTCATGGGGGCATGTAATAGAAAGGCAGAATTCTGATTGGCTTACTCAAACCATTGCACAAAGATGAGCCGAGAGGTGATTTTTCTGGGGAAAATTTGTTTCTCAGGATTGCTGACACCCTGTTTGCAAATAGCTGAAAAGTTGGAAGGCTCTGCCATCCCTGCCATATTCCTGATGTGTTTTTAAGATAGAGCAAGGAGTGCCACTTGAACACNAGAAGACTGTGATTGGTGAGCTCATCCTTCAGGACAGGTGGACNGAGATCTGAGAGATGGTCTGTTTTTATGATGTGTGTGTGTGTCTGTGTCTNTGTGTGTAGTGTACATGCATATATGAATGTGTGTGGATACATATGTGTGTATATGCATGTGTAGGTGCTTACTTGTGGGCAAAGTGTGAAGGCCCAAAGTTGATGTTGGATATCTTTTTCAATCACTCTCCACTTTATTTCTTGAGGCAATCTCTTCACAGAACCCAGAACTCAGTGGTCAGCTGGTCAGCTTGCCCTGGGCATACCCTGTCTCTACTGGGACTATAGGCAACCTCTGTGAATGCCCATCCTTTACATGGGCCCCAGGGATCTGAATTTGGTCCTCACACTTTTGAGGCCACTCACACTACTGAGCCATCTCCCCAGACCAGAATGAATGATTTTTAGCTTTGCAATAACTCAGTGAGTTTTTCTGCCCATCTTACAGTGGATGTCTAAGACAACGTGGTTAAGGTGAAGCAGTTNGTGTTTGAANTTGAAACAGGACCCTGTGGAGCCGGGACACAGTAAAAGAGAATGTTCCTTGTGATGCGAACATGAGACTCATTCTTAAGGAGATGCGGTGTCTGAGCTCAGCGTTCCTGGAAGACTGGGTGTGTTCTGGGTGAAACATTTCCATTTCATTGGCCAAGTTGTNCTGGCAGTAGTAAGATCAGTATCTTCCCACTGACAATCCTAATAGACATTGGCCTGACAGTTAATAAAGTGCCAGAGAGTTGTACTTGATAATGGAATTCCTGTTGCCAGTTTGCCTACTAAACCCAGGAAACCCCTGGGCGATGGTAGAGCCATTCTTGCATTGTTACTTATTTAGCTCGTGTCACACATAACAAGACAGCATTTCCATCATTTGAAAGTGGCTGGTTATTACCTTCCCTTCGCATAGCGTCGGTGTGAACTATGGCTTGCAGCTGCATTGTGACTGTCATCTGGTTTTGCATATGTGTCTCTCCTCCGGTCTCCTTTTTTGGTAGATCCCTTTCATTGTAGTTTAATATTTTTGGCCAATGTAAGGTGTAATAATTTGGTCCTCTTTTGACTGTATGAAGCTGTGTATTCAAGAAAGGGTCATTTTCTCTGGACCCACTAGTGTGCCTGGCTTCACATAGCAAATCAGGAAGCAATGCTTTTCTAGAATCAATAATGTGAAGCTAGTTAGAATTCCCTAGGGAATGGAACAAAGCCTTCACACTGGCCTATGGTCTGTGGCTCTGGGTGGGTGCCTATCCGTAGCTGTTGAGGGACTTCCTAAGTCAAAGAACCGAAGAATGCGTTTCATTCCGGCTAATTTTGTTGTCTAGAAAAATAACCAAGATCATGTATTTTTGAAGTGAACTAAGGTGATAGAGCTTGAATTTAGTTTTCTTTCAATATAATTTCAAATATATAGGAAACTTTTAGAAATGTAACATGGAAGTTGTTAGACTTCCTAGCGGGATTTACCTTCATTTATCACTCTCTCTTCCCCCTTTCTTTTCCCTGCCTTCTCTCCCATATTCTCAAACACCTGTACCTGCATCTCATAACCTTCACCATGCACTGCTTGGTCACCTCCTGCCTTACCAGAAGCAAATCAAGAGACCTAATGGCAACCAGAAGACTAGTNTCCGGCTTTCTTAGGCTCTCAGCAGAGACTTTGAGAGCTGCTGTTTGTGTCCGTCCAGTTCATGGTCCCGAGTGGGATCCTGCATCATTTAGTTGCTGTGTCTCTTTTATATAAGTTCATATTCAATGAACATTTTAGTAGACAAAATCTGTAGAACTTCAGCTGAACTAAACTGACCATTTTTTCTAGGCTTCNGACAAGATAACTTTTAATAAAAATGATTTGTTATTGTGTTTGTATATGGTGATGTGGTGGGGCATACATGTCATGGCACATGTGAGCAGGTCAGAAGACAGCCCTGTGGAGTCAACTCTCTCCCACCTTTACCTGGATTCCAAGGGTCAAACTCAAGTCTCCAGATTTGTACGGCAAGTGCCTTGACCAGCAAAACCATCTCACNGGTCCACACAATCATCTTTAAATGCCAGCAACANGGCGTTCTAGCCCTTCTTTGCTTCCCTAAGAAGTTGCTAATACCTTAGCTATATGGTTTTCTTGTTTTACAAGTTTCCTTGGTAATCTCTNTCTGGTACTTACTGTGTTGCTAACAGAAATATTTGCCCTTGTGTGGACGCAGAAGTGAACTAGGTAGAACTCACAGGATGATTGCACTCTAACCAGTGTTAGATTCATGTGTTACTTTCTTTCCTCTTCTACCCACACAGCACAAAGCCCTCCCTTTTCTCTCTTCCTCCCTCCCTAGACTTCTTTTAATTTCACAATGGGACTTTGCAGCAACGTTAGATTGGTTCTGGCGCAGGCATTTTGATGACCCCTGTCTCCAGTCATTATAGTAGCTAATAAAAGCGAGAAAATGACTCTTACCCTGTGAGTCTGATTCCAGCGATGCTCAGAGAGCTCAGCTGTATAAATATGCAGTACGTTTTTTGCTGTGTGAATTTTGATTAAAGGGAAATGTGTATACCATTTAGTTCAACGTTTCTTTTAAATTTAATCACTTCTGAATGTAAAACAATAAGCAGAAATAAAATGGCACTGGCAACATGAGGGTACAATTCAGAAACAGTGAGAGTCCTTGGTCCTCCCGGAAGCTTCCATAGCACATTCTGGATGGAGCTTTGATTGGAGCAGAAAGTGTGGGACAGATGTCATGAGAAACAGATCTACAGCTATATTTTCACAGTTGTGATACAATTATGAGAGGATCTAGAAATGCCAGCTTTCACCTGAGGTAAGCAGGGGGACAAGACAATACTGCATCCTAAAGTATACAAGCTAAAATTTCTGAGTTAGCATAAAACTCGAAAGCTGTTGCCATGATTATGTTTATGTTGTTGAATTAAAAATTTGGTTCTTAGGAAACTTTCCATTTTTCTTTTGAGATTGCTGTGAGCCCAACTCATTTTTATTCTNTAACAGTTTTCTGAACTGTGCTTTCGTCATGTTTGGGCTGGGTGTCTTGTGAGCTAGTGGAAGAGGGTATTGGAAGACAGATATGGTAGATTGTGATGCTATAAGAAAATGCCTGAGAAGGGGAAATTTATAAANACCAGAAATGTATCCTTCACTGGCCTGGAAGCAAGAGAGTCTACATTAAGGTGCCTATAGGTTGGTCGATGCAGGCCTTGTCTGTCTGCCCCCTCCTCCATTCTCTCTTTAAAAGATGTATTTAATTTATATGTATGAGCGTTTGCCTATATGNACACATGTGCACTATATATGTGTGCTTTGTACTCAAGGAAACCAGAAGAGAGCATCAGAGTCCTTGGGACTGGAGTTATAAATTGTCCTTNACTGATTTATGGGTTCTGGAAACTGACTGGGTGTCCTTTTCAAGAGCAGCTAGTGGTTTTAACTGCTGAGATATCTCTCTAACCCCCATTCTCTCCTGTTGAAGGCTGCATCTTCCACAGGGTAGGAATACAGAAAAGGGATAAACAAGAGAGAGGAAGGGAAGCAAGGAAGGAAGGGAAAGAGACCTTCCCTTATTCCTCTTGTAAGTTTGTTAATTTCATTTGGGAGGACTGCCCTCTTGGCATAATCCTGTATTTTTGGTTTGGCCTCATGTATGTAACACTGGCTGCCCAGGGACACATAATGTAGTTGAAGATGACCTTGAACTTGAAATACTTGGGACTCCACTTCCCAAATGCTGAGATCGCAGGTATGCACCACTGTGCTTTGTTTGGCAGGTGCTCTTGAAAGAACCTAGGGCTTTTTGCATGTGGAGCTAGTGTCTCTTGCTTAGCTACATNCTTAGCCCCAAGGAGTAGACTAGTGAAAGTTTCTGTCCTCAGCAAGGAAAGATGTAAAGACAGAAAGCAGGCNTTTCTTCATTCAGCATATACCCAGCACACTCCCTACAGGTCTGAGAGTTACACATAGAGGCCCNTGAAAATCCCTGCTCTACCTCTCCCATCTGGGCCTTTCTAGAGATAGGTCATGTCTCTTCTCACTAAACTCCAGAGAGGGATCCAAGCCCCNCTTTGTTGTGGCTTGAATGTGTTCTCTCCAGGACTTGGGATCTTTAAGAAGGTGTTAAGAGCTAGGGACATAAATGAGTTGGTAGCATGCTTGCTTGCTTAGCATGCCTGAGATCATGGAGTCACCTTCCAGAACTGTATAAATTAGGTGTGGTNGCCTGCATAACAAATTCAAGACCAATCAAAGATACATGAGATTCTGCTAGAGCAAAGCAAAACAAAATAAAAGCAAATTCAAAAAAGAACAGTTCATGCTGGGCAGTGGTAGTGCAGGCCTTTACTCCCAACACTTGGGAGGTAGAGGCAGGTGGATCTCTTTGTTTGAGGACAGCTTGGTCTCCCATCAGCTGTCTCTTATACACATCTAGATGTGTATAAGAGACAGGATCAGGACTTGGCAGCTTTGTTGATTGGCTGGAGAGAGATGTACACATGCTTATGTGAATGTGTGTTTGTGTGCTGGGCCAGAGGATAGTGGGTGCCTTGCTCTGTCTCTCTCAATATTCCTTTGAAAACAGTGTCTCTCACTGAACACAGTGGTGAGGTGGTGACTTTGTCTCTTATACACATCTAGATGTGTATAAGAGACAGGCCGATGGGCCCGTGCAAGCTGTGTTTAAGTACCATAGCCAGCCAAGTCTCTTTAAATAAGGTGCCATTAGAGTGAAAACTAAAGGAAGGATGCAAGTTAGCCTTCTTGTTTCAGGCAGAGGGAACAGTTAACACAGAGGCCCTGTGGTGGGAGACATGCCTGTATGATGGAGGATTGTCACGGAGGCTGCAGTGGCTGCTTGTGGTGATGGAGCTGGAGCTTGGTGCATTAGGACTTGGCAGCTTTGTTGATTGGCTGGAGAGAGATGTACACATGCTTATGTGAATGTGTGTTTGTGTGCTGGGCCAGAGGATAGTGGGTGCCTTGCTCTGTCTCTCTCAATATTCCTTTGAAAACAGTGTCTCTCACTGAACACAGTGTTGAGGTGGTGACCATCAAGCCCCAGAAACCTTGTTTCTGCCTCCCACAGTGTTGTAGTTACAGTTGTTCCTGACCACACCCATCTTTTTACATGTGTGCTGGAGATTTGAACTCAGGTCTTCATGCTTGCATAAAAAGTAACTTTATCTGCTGATGTCTCCCAAGCCCCAACTGAGATTTTAATGATNTGGAAACAGACCTTGGAAGGGATGTTTGCTCACTTCCCCAGTGGAGGGATGATGATGAGAACCGGCAGCTTTGGAGGAAGGTGAGGCATAATGACATGGCAGACAGTTGTATAGAAGGCAGATGCCACAGGATTTCATAATGAAGTAAAGGCGGAATTTGAGAGAAAGCCAGCAGTCTGTATTGATGCAGCTGGGATTTCCAAGGCAAGAAGAGCAGAGTGCCATAGACTGATTGGGAGGGAAGTAGGTGGAGCCAGTGTTCTGTGTAGGTTCAGGTTAAGGTCCCATAAGAAAGGCTGTGAAGGCAGGTAGATACCCAGGCCTNGAGTTGAGAATGCCAGGTTGGTTAATTGCTCCTGAGCAGAATGTTACTCTACCTCTGACCCTGAGGCTATTCAGGGAGTATGCGTCTATTACAATTCTCCCTTCTTAGGAGAATGCATTTGCATTGTGTAGCTCTTGAAGCCGATGCCTTCTTGTTGCTGGGCTTTAGCTCTCAGGCTTTGCTGGCCAGATGGAAAGCTGCATTCGGGCACAGCAGAAAAGGGTGTGATCCAGTCCACTCTTCCAGTGTTCTCTTTGCCCTCGGACACAAGACTGCCTGCAGTTTGAATCAGCATTTGAAAATAGATAACCTAGCGTTTTTGCTTTTCTTCTGGTGTATGTGTATGTTTATGTTTGAGTGTGGCTCTGCATGTGTGTGGAAGCCACAGGTCAACCTTGGGTATCATTCCTTAGATTCTGTCTACCTTGTTTTTTGTTTATTGCGACAGGGTCTTTAACTGGCCTGGGACTTGTCAAGTAGGTGAGCTCTCAGAATCCACCCACCTCTGCCTTCCTGATACTGGTATTACAAGGATGTACAACCATCCCTGAATTTTTCACAAACNTTCTGGAGGTGGACTCAGACCCTCATGTGAAGTTACAAGCACTTTGCCAGCTGAGCCAGCCCTGCAACCCTTCTCTTTGTTCTTTCTTTCACCCACCATTTAATCAAGCAAACAGAGTTGAACTGTCTTCTTAAGGCAGAGTTCTCCTGTTGCTTCTGTCTTAAATGGGAGCTGCTGGAATGCTTCTCACCTAGGGCCATTTAAACTCTTTGGGAACTTTCTCTCAATGGGTTTGTGAGCACTGCAGTCAAGTCCTGGCTGCAGAAAAGGAGGGCCTGGATTTTAGCCTGGGCTTTCTTGAGCTCTTGCTCAAGGGAGGGTTAGGATGGAGCTTCTTAGCCTCCTACTCACTTGCAGAACATTTCTGTTCTTGGATCTTTTCCTGAAATGGGATGTGGGTGGAGTTTTGTGTCCTTAGCCAACATAAGAGGTCATCATGGGGCCAGGTGTGGGCCCCACGCACCGGGCCTTCCCTAGGCTCTGCATCTTACCTCCAAGGCACCACTGGGAGGCATCATAGCACAGTGTGAACCAGCTTTAGCTCAGATTCCTCTACTGGATTCGATGTGACCTTGAGCAGGTGGTTTCCCATCCCTGTGCCTACACAACAGTGTCACTGTGTGGAGCCAAGTGAGAAATCAAGTGTCAACTACTACACACTGGCTTTGGTACAAAAAGTTAATGCTGAAAAATGACAGGTAGTGTCATCGCCATCATCGGCACTGTCAGCCCTCTCAACTCCCATATGAGGCCGAAGCAGGCTTTATTAAGTAACTTAATTGGGTTTTTAAAAATAATTCAATAATTGAATTATTATATTTTCCTGCATGTATGCCTATATATTCATGCATGGCTTTCAAATCTATGCTTGTATATATCCATGGAGCTTTCTTTCAAAAATATATGGGATTATATTTTGTAATCATTGAACCTTNTTGAAAATATTTCCCCCCNAAACCCATCACTGTAAGTGGTCATTATATAGGCTACCCAGAGGAAAAATCACTTGCAAATGGAAGTTAAGAGGAAACCAAGGAGCCTACCTCAATGTTAAAACATGGCCAGCAGCAGAGTGCATTAAAAAAGAAAAGTCTTGATGTATGTGCTTGTGTGTGTTGGTGTGGTGATGGTGGGTGCATTTGTACCATGATCTGTGGAGATCAGCGGACAACCTTGGGCACTGAGCTTCACCTTGCACCTTGTTTGAGATAGTGTCTCTTGTTTGCCACTGTGTATGCCAGGCTCCCTGGGGAGTCTCCCTTTTTGACCTCTCCTCTCACCATAGGAGTGCTGGGGTTGCAGAGATACACTATGGTACCTGACTTTTACATGGGTTCTGGGAATACATACTTGTAGGGAAAGTACTTTACCAAATGAGCTATCATCTCCCTGGTCTCAGAGTCCATGTTTTTGTAACCTGAGCTGACACTGGCATTGCATTGGATTGTTTGGGCTTGCACGGCACAGACTAAGCTGTTTTGGGGTAGGAATAAATATTTTTTTGATCAGTGCTACAACTTGTAGACTTGTAATCAGGAGCAGCTTATCAGCAGCTTTTCAAACTCTGGACATAGAATGCCCCGTGGAGGAAATAGAGCACTCCGTGAATGCTTTCACAGTTGAATTCCACACATATGAATTATGACAAGCGAGCTGGCTGCACTGTGGTTTGTTGTGTCTGCTCTGGTTCCTACTTTTAAAGTTGTAGTTGCATTTGGTCATTTGAAGCTTATTTTCACAGTCTGGCCAAGCCAGCGGGGTCCCANGGCTCTGCAGGGGACACAAACCGCCTGCCTATAAGTTGGAGTGCTCAGTAGATAAGCATTTCAAGACAGCATTGCATCATACAAAAGAACTTATGAGCTTATTTAACATACACTATTTGACTTAATTTAGATATTTAGTGGAAAGAAAAGCCTTTTATCACCACTGAAGGAAAGAACTGCCAAGCATTGGGAGGCTTGGTGGAAATATTATAACGGATGCACTGTCTGCAAATGTATTTCCCCAGCTTACATAATGGGGTGTTTAATAATAGTTGTTTCTTTGAATTTAGCACACATATATCAGACATTTGCACTTTGTAAATTATATGCTGCAGTTCAAGGAACTTCATTTATTAAAGATCGATTTTAATGAAGAATGTACTGATTACAAAAAATGACCTTCATCTTTGACTTCCGTTTATCTCACCAGCCCAGATTCAGAGCTCTTGTCAGGAATACTTTCTGCCCTGCCTTTTTATAAACATAAACATGAGCACTAGCTGGGCCTCCGGACCTGACGGCCACAGCATTCATTGGTGGGTGTTTTGTGTGGCAGGCATCGGCTCTCTCTGCAGATCTGGGGCTAGTGTGAGTGGGGTTGGTGTCNACCATGCTGCTGGGAGCAAGCTACATTTGGAGGTCTAGGGCGACATCTTGTACCTGNATGTCCCTGTCTACACTGCACACCGGTAAACATCTCAGCATGGTGGTCTCCACTTTTACACCCAAAGCTGAGGAGATGGGGATAGGCAGATTTCCTGGGGCTCACTGGCCAGCAGCTGAGCTGAAGTGGAGAGTTCTAGGTTAGTGAAGAGATTCTGCCTCAAAAAGTATCCTACAGATGGGTGTAGGAGATTATTTAACATACACTGCTTGACTTTAGATATATCAAGGTGGGGAGGTTTTTTGTTTTTGTTTTTGTTTTTAAAGATTTATTTATTGTGTATACAGAAGAGGGTGCCAGATCTCATTACAGATGGTTGTGAGCCACCATGTGGTTGCTGGGAATTGAACTCAGGACCCCTGGAAGAGCAGTCAGTGCTCTTAACCTCTGAGCCATCTCTCCAGCCAATTTTTATTATTATTATTATTATTATCTCCAAAGGAAAGAACTGCCAAACATTGAGAGGTTGACTTGAAATATTATAAGGGATAGGCCGCGTGCAAACATTTCATNAGGGTGGCACTTGAGGAAAAGGACATTGTAGAGTGGCCTCTGGTCTCCATAGGGATGCACGTGTACGTACGTACATAAACAGAAGATAAAATGTGGTCANTAGGATAGAGGCTAATCCTGGGTGATGTATACGGAGAGAAGACCATGCGACGAGGTGAAAGACCCCCATGCATATAATTCAAGGAGAGAGGGCTCAGAAGAGGTCTAATCTGATAATAGCTTGGTCTTAAGAGTTGCAGGCCCTAGAATGATGAGAAAATGAATTTCTGTTGTTTCACCCCGGGAGCAAATGAGGATGTTCACAGGGCATGTGTCACTTGAAAAATCTGATTCCAGAAGGTTAAATATAAAAAGGATGGCAAAGGAAACTCCAGTGAAGACTGACAACGTGCACATGGAGGGAGAGCTATGTTGTCACGCATGGAAGTGATAGTCACAGAGACCAGGATTGAGAGCTTGAGCACTGGATGTAGTGCTAAGGAGAGNGTGTGCATGATCTGTCTGTCACTGCTGTGGTCCTGTCGGGTAGAAGCCCTCAGTTCTTCCATCAAGTGGTTGGAGAGACTTCGGATATTGAGAACGAGCCTGGTGAAGGAATCGGTATGTGAAGCCAAGTGTTATGCCATACATCTGCCCACATTGTTTCTTTAGCTGTTGAGAGCTTGAGTCGAGGTGGATGGGANCCTGGGACCAGTCATGTTGGTGAGCACATGTTGGGGCATGTTATCTTGGAACCATATTTGAGCCTCATCTATAGAGTGGGGTGTTCAGCCTGGTGAAGGAGTGACAATAAGAATTTCTAAAGCCAGTGAGTGACTGATGGAAGCCACATTCAGTTGTATGTGTTCATCCTCACAGTGATCCTAGGCAGCTCCTATACAATTCTGAAGATACTCCTAACTGTAACTAGTCCATA
>LZPO01097276.1:142435-158924 GCA_001675575.1 Neotoma lepida | reverse complement strand
ACTCTCCCTGATGTCCAGCTCGAGTCTCCATCCACTGAGAACTCACAAGGCCCCCTTCTTCCTCATTCTGGGCTTGATGTTCTCCAGGATAACCTGAACAGGTTGCATCCATGGACACCAGTGCCTGAAGCAAGTGGAGTATGACAGACAGAATTATCTGATTTGCGTGGTACCTGTTTTAAGTACCACACTTATTTAGAAAAACTCCCCTAGGGGAGCTAGGGAGGANGTTCCCCTGGGGCAATGAGAANAGTATATTTGAAGAACTGGGAGAATTTTGACCACAACAAAAGGCATAGAAGCGGAAAAGCATACAGTGGGCTGGGCAAGTAAAAAGTATTAAGAACAGCAGGCTGGGGAGATGGCTGCTGGGAATCAGGCAACGTCTTGCTCTAAGTTACTCCATATTATGTGATGAGAAAGTTTTCAGGCTGAACGTTGCCCTGGGAGACTCTATTTCTCAGACAGTGTCTGACTGCATTGAGGGAGAAGGATGACTGTAGCCTAGGAAGAGAATGGAAGCCACTCTGTGACTTCACTGGGAAGAGATGAAACTACGGGAGTATTAAAATGCTATCAGGGAAGCCAGGTCCAAGAACATATCAAACACACCAGACTCAGAAAAGAGAATAACTCTCTTGCCTGGAACCCATAAAATTATGAACACCAAACACTGAGATGGAATAGCCCAAAACCAACCTATCATCTGATAATGGTGTTGCGTCAAGCGCCAAGGACTCCTTGACTGGGCTCAGTCCCCTGCTGTTGACTCAGCCCACTCAATTGCCTGCCCATCTACCTGTTTGCCTGNGCTTTCCTGTTTCTGACCCACTTTCTTTTCAGGATCCAGTTCGACCTTTTCAACCTCACAGCTGGATTAGTTCTGCAGCTCCACTCTCTAACTTGACTTCCACCAGCAGCTCTGCCCCAACACTGGTCCAGTTGTTATCTTATCTATACAGACTCTTTCTCTGGCCACTTCTGAAACCTTATGAATACTGCTGTGACCTCTTACATATATTCATTCTGTAATCCATATAGAGAAAAGTAGAGAGATACACAGATGTAGTTACTGTGTGATATAAGAGTTAGTATTAAGACTGGAATAAAGTACTTGGATTTGCCTATGCCNAGCCACCGAGGTAGGCNTATTGTATAATGAATTCCTGTCATTTAAACCACTCAGCCTTGTGAACTTATTGTTATTCAATAAATTCTGACATTGTGGAAAGACACAAAAATCTTCCTGTATGTTTCTGGCATAGCACACTCATAACAAAAGCTCAGTGAGTAAAAGCACTTGCCACACAAGCATAAATAAATTTAGATTGCTAGGACCTAAGTAAAGCCAGACATGGTAACATGCATTTGTAATTACAGCGGTCCTACAGTGAGATGGGTGGAGACAGGGAATTTCTGGAAGCCTTCAGGCCAGCTAGCCTGGGGTACACAGGAAAGATCAAGAGAACCTGTCTGAAGCAAGGTGGAAAGTAAGAACTCATTCTAAAGATTGTTATCTGACCCCTATATATGCACCGTGGTACACAAGCAAACACACCACGATAATTTAAAAAACGAATAGCTACTATTCGTGGAAGATCACTTTGCCTCCAACTTTACATCCATTTCCTTACTTAAACTTCAAATCATCTCTTCACTTTACAGAGAAGAAAATGAAGACAGTAGACAACTAAAGGACTTGCTTGGGGTCAGAGGGGAGCTTTGCACCCAGGTGTACATACAACATCTGCATTTGCAAGCTACAACTTCAGGGCATCTCTCTAGGTCCTAGCACAGGCGATTGTGCAAGGGCTCTCAGACAGCAAAAAGGAAGGTAGTGACTCATTTGTTAATTTCAACAGATCAAAGGGATTGTTTGGCAAAATTAAAGTGACACACATTTGGGGAGCTAAAAGCATAAAGGACTTCAAATAACAAGTTAGACACGATCAACTTAGAAGTCAAGCCTCTCAAGACAAAATCATGAATCAGATAGAAATTGATTCAAGATTTTCTGGCCTTGATGGACAGGGGAAATAGGGAGGAACCAAGGCAAGAATACAGNGTATGAGGGATAGTAGGTTACTTACTGTGTTCCTTCCAACAAGAGCCCATTTCTGTGTCTGAACTAAGACACAGTAGAGAGAATAAGTTTTTAAAGGCTCTTCATGATGGAGACGATATGTGGGATAAAGAATTAAGGGGGGTGGTCTAGGGATATATCCCCCAAGTAGGGCTGGGTAACAGGTGGTGCTGTTGCAGAAATCAGGGCACAGTGACAGAAGCAGGTGAAGATGGACAGCTAATGAGTACATTTAAGATCTGAGAGTTGCTGGACATGGCAAGTCATGAGAGCTGTGTGAGCATGTCTGAANGGGAAGCGGTGAGATCAGAAACCAATCTCAGGCAACAAGGCAGCTCCTGAAGACTGAACTCTAGTGTCAGAGAGTGCTAACAGGGATTTAACACTGTTGGGGTTCATTTTCTGTTTCTGTAGCAGAGTACCAGAGGCTGGGTGACTTTTAAAGAATAGAGACTTGTTCTGACATAGAGGTCTAGGAACAGGGAAGTCTTAAGAGCATGCTAATAACATCTACTGAGGGCATCCCAACACTGCAGAAGTGGAAGAGCAAGCTATTGGTTTCAGAAGACAAAACACAAGACAGCTTCATTCAGAACAGACTGTTCTCCAGTTGTTAAGACCTCTAGTTCTTTAGGCTGTGAATAGTATTCACAGTGATGAACCAGGGAACCAGCCAGCAGAAGGAAGATGTCTCATTCCTACAAAGTNGAACATATGTGTGTATGTATGTAGACTTTCTGTCAAAGGAGCAATAGCTGTATTCCATANAAATAAGTAGAATCCAAGTGTAGTGATTTGGATGATAATGACCCCCATGGAGTCATGTATTTAAATGGTTGGTCACTAGTTGGTGGAACTGTTTTGGTAAGGATTAGGAGGTGTGGTCTTGTTGGAGGAGGTATGTNACTGGGGGTGGGCTTTGAGGTTTCAAAAGCCCATATCAGATCCAACTCCCCCCCAACAATGTCCTGGTCTCTCACTCTCTTGCTCTCTGCCTCCTCGTGGATCAGATGTATGTGCCCAGTTACTGCTGCAGCCCCATGTCTGCCTGCCTACCGCCATGCTTCCCATCATCATGGTCATGGGCTCACCCTCTGAAGCTGTAAACAAGCTCCCAATTAAANGCTTNATTTTGTAAGTTGTCTCAGTCATAGTTTCTCTTCACAGCAATAGAAAAGTGACTAAGACACCAAGTGAGCTGTTCTAAGGGCTTTCCCTCCATTGCCCCCTTCCCATCAATGCCATTTGTGCTAGCTAGTTTTATGTCAATTTGACACAACCTAGAGTCATTTTGGAAGAGGGAACACGAGTTGATAAAATGCNCCCACCAGATTGGACTGTGGGCAAGCCTGTGGTGCATTTTCTTGATTGACGACTGATGTGGGAGGGCCCAGCTCACTGTGGGTGGTTGCCACCCCTGGGCTCCTGGTCCTGGATGGTATAAAGCTGAGCAAGGCATGGGGAGCAAGTCAGTAAGCAGCATTCCTCCACGGCCTCTGCTTCAGTTCCTGCCTTGAATTAGTGCTCTGACTTCTTTAGATGACAACTACAAGATGCAAATTAAAACAAACCCTTTCCTCCTCAAGTTGCTNTTGGTTGTGGTGTTTTATCACAGCAATAGAAACCTTAGCTAAGACACCATTGCAGATCCCCAACAAGGGAGAGCCAAGAAGTTGGAAAAGCTCCCACTGTAGACTTAAGGAAGGCATGTATCTCTCAGTAGTTCCTTGGAAAATTTAAATGCACCGGTTCTCTAATGTATGTGGCTTTGAAGTCTCAGTCCCAGAGGAGAGAGTGGAGGGGTGGGAGGGGGTGGGGGGGGACTGATTCAACATTTGGCAATGCACCGGAGTATGTAACACTTGGCATTTTCCTTGCTTCATTATTTAAAGGGCAATTCATTACGTGTGATGGAAACAAATAAAAACTCTATTTCTGACATTTCTAAATCTGAACCCTGAACTCTCCATAAACCTCCCAGTTTCAAAATAATTATTTAAGCAAAGCCCTGGTGTATTCTTTCTGAACCATTGAGTGGTGTTCCTAATGGTTGGTGATGCAATCGCCGCCAGCGTGGTGACTTGGGTATTGGGCTTTTCCTGAAACATTTTAAATGGTCCCCTATGCTGCAACCATTAAAGGCAATCCTGTCCTCACAGGCCTCAATCAAATTTGCACAGCAATTAGTCCTACCCAGAGTTTGATACATTTCTTAATTATAAAACAACTTTGTACTCCATTGGCCCTTTCAGATGGGTTAAGAGAATGTTAATTACCTCCTCCTGAGACATCAAAGAGATTTTGGTAGTGGTGTGTGTGTGTGTGTGTGTGTGTGTGTGTGTGTNTAATTCCACTTTAGGGGTGAATCAGACAACAAGCAGGAGGTAACATCTACTGAACACTTATTATGAATTTGGGTCTGTGCTGGGTGATTCCCACATGGGCAAATAAGCCTTGGAAATGTGTGGCTCCTGTTCTACAGATGAGAAGAATTACCTTAGAAAAGGTAGATTATCTGACATTAGTCACGTGGTGGTAAATCTGTTTGATTACCGATTAAGTTTTNTTCTTAGTGTCCCTTGAGTCAATGACGACNTTTTGCACTTAGTTTTAATTTTGTGTGTATGTGTGTTTGTGTGGTGTATGTATGTGTGCTCACAGTGCATGTGGGGGCCAGAGGTGGGGGCCAGCTGTCTTCCTTTCTCTCTCTCTCCACTGTATTTTTTGAGACAGGGTTTCTCACTGGACCTGGAGTCCACTGATTCTGCAAGACTAGCTGACAGTCAAGGGCAGGGGTTCTTCCTGTCCTTACCCCTCCCCCACCCCCCATGGCTAGGATCTCAGGCATGCCACTAGGCCCCAGCTTTTTGGATGCAGTGGGATCTGGATTCCGGTCTTATGTTTGTGAGCCAAGTGCTTTATCAACTGAGCCTTCTCATCCATCCCACCTGTCTTTTTCAGAATTATCACTCACCATGTGCATTTTTAAGCAACCTCTGCATGTCAGACAATGCTAGGTGCGATAAAGATTATTGGCTGAGTCCCATCAGCCAACAGCTAAATCCTTATGGAGTCTCTAACCAAAGACAGACTACCTCAGTCAGGGTGGGTGTTGTGAGGGCCTCATAAAGCCTCGGGTGGGTGTGCTCCCTGGAAATAATCACCTCTGTTTCAGCCTAGTCCTAGGCTGAACCAGCCTTTCCTGAGAATCCAAGCTTTCTGCAGCCACTAGCTCTGGCCAGAAAATGCCAAGCACTTTCTTCCCTAGCCTTGACTCCAGCAACCCGGCCCCACGCCCTTTGCAACATCCCTCCTCCTCCACCTATGCGGTGGGTTTTTGGTTTTTTTTTTCATTATAATCTTCCTAAATTGCACATTTCATAAGACCATCAGGAAAAAGTCAGGAAATGAGGTTTCCAGGAAGAAGGAGGCAGAGAGTAGGGGGCCGGGTGGGGAGGAGGAGAGCAGTCTTTCATTATCACGACCTGTTCCACGCACACCCTCTCCCGGTGCCACCCTCGCGCTGGATGCGAGCCATCCTCCGGGCTAATGAGCGAGGCGCGGGAGATAACTAATCCTAATGCAATTACCGCTCGGCGCTGCACTGATAGGTCCACGATGCTCCCCGCGTGCCCGACAGTCTGAGCCAGGCTGGAGCAGCTGGGCCTCAGCCTCCTGTCGGAGACGTTTTGACAGCTGTATACAGTCCCGGGCCCCCTCCCACGGCCCGCGTCCCGGGAGAGTGATCTTTTCACAGCGAGTCCCCATGAAGCCTGTCGGAGGTGAAATGAAATCTTAGCAGCTTGGGGGTGGGGGGTGTGCAAGCTCCGATGCTATTTCCAGGGCAGTGATGGGAGCAGCAAGAGGCTCAGGCTCCNGCTCACCCTCCATCCCTGCGGCGCCCCGAGGCCTGGCGGGGTGTGCGGGCTGCGGTGACAAATGGCAGCGCAAGCAAGGCCTGGCCTTCTCCTGGTGCAGCCGGCGCGATGGGGGAGAGGGGGGATGGTTTGCAAGCACACTTGTTCCTTTGTTTAGCAGGACCACGTGCTCTGTTTGCACAGCAGCATGTGGTACCCCAGGAGGAAATCAAACCAGCGTTGAAAGTTCAAGGAACAGCCAAGCTCTGCTGGGAAGTGGCGGGGGCCAGGGCCGGGATGGAGCAATGGAGCGGGTGGCCTGCGGACTCCCTCCCTGAGAGCCAGAAGGAGAGGGACTCCAGGCCAGAGCTGCTTGGGATAAAGTGGACTGCTGGGCTTTGGCAAAGAATGCACACAAGAGGACTTTCTGTACCCAGCAATCCTGTCTGACATGCGAAGTGGCCTTTCGTTAGGATGGCAATCTTCTGTGTTTGGAAGGTTTTAAATTGATAAAGGCATCTCCCAACCCTGATTTCCTTTGACACTTGCAAAATCCTTGGTGCTCAGGTGTCTTTCCTGCTAGGGCTTGGGAGAGAGAAAAGGAGGGAGCCCCTGAACCCTTGACCGAGTGTCTGCCCTGCCATAGGCCCAGTGGGACAGATCCTATCATGCTCATAGTGACATTCAGGAAACAAGTCATCATTTTTCTTCCACGGAAATATCTCATTCTCATTCTCTCTCTCTCTCTCTCTCTCTCTCTCTCCCTCCCTCCCTCCCTCCCTCCCTCCCTGCGTAAAACAAATGCAAAAAATAAATGATGCACAATGTCTGCCATAAAAAGGAATTTTTTTTTCAAATCCAATTTCCCAAATACATCCATAGTTCAGCATTTCAGCCATCATTTTATTATCCCATTCCTAGCTGGACACATNCATGTGATTTATGAATACACAAATCTTCATGCTTAATAGAACTTTATTAGACACACCATTCACGTTAGTCACATACNAAAAGCATCTCTCCCAAATGGTGCACACAGATCTGGACCCAGGTTCTTTTGAATAGCGGCATGGTATGTTTGCATTTCTGGTATGGATATGATTGAATCATCAGATGTTTCCAGTTTTTGCTTTCTAAAACAATGCCAAACTTACAGACTTGGATATATATTGCACTCTGGGAAAGTATTATTTTAGGATGAATTCCTAAAATTAACAATTCAAAACAGTGTTGGGTCAAAGGGAAGGCACATTTTAAATTTCAATAGACTTGGCTAAATCTCAGAGCAAAAAAAAAAAAAAAGTTACACCAGTTTGCAATACATTCAAGAAAGTTAACTGTTACTGTATGATGATGTATGAATATCTGACTACTTCTGCACACAGACTGCCAGAGTGTTTGCTGATCAACCAGGAGACAATCTGAAGATATCGGTCTGTTTGGGTTTTGTTTATTTGTTTGTTTTGAAACAGGGTCTTACTATGTATCCCTGGCTGGCCCTGAGGCATCATCCTGCCTCAGCCTCCTAAGTGTTAATGGTCCAAGTCTATACCACCATGCCCTAGAAAACCCAACGTCTTCAATAATGAGTTTCAGCATCTACTTTCAAATATGTTTAGTGTTCACTTGTTTTTTACTCTGTGAATTATTGTATCTTTTCTTCCCATTTTTTTGATCAGTTTGTTCATCTATTTTTACTGATTTGAAGAAATTTCTTTTATACTCTGTGAAGCTTTTTTTTTCTCAGTTCATCTTCTTTTAATTATGAAAATGCCTAACATAGTCGAATTTGACAGTCTTTGTGTTTATAGTTTTGAGGTTTCATGCCACATTTAGAAAAACAGTCTCAAATTCCTAAAAAAGATGAAAAGAATATGCTATATTTATTTTCTTTTTAACACTGTTGTGATTTTTTTTTCATTTTATTTTAGAGTTCTTTACTTATCAAGCAACATAGGCTGGATGCCATTTTAGAAGTTGGGTATAGACACATAGTATTTTGTTTTAATTCACAAAGCTTACATGCTGGAGTGGGAGTCAGACAATAAATGAATGAACGAGTAATTACAACATTCAAAGCACTGTGAAGAATTAATGAAGACTAACAGAATATCTACCTAGGGAGAGTGGTCACAGAAGGTGAGATTTCGACAAAGCTCTGGAGGATGAGAAAGGTCATTCCAGATAGACAGAACCACATATGCAAAAGCCCTGAGGAGGAATCCCACTAGAATGTTAGAGGAATGTACAGAGGATGGTGAGGTAAAAGCAAGATGAACCAGGGAGTAAGTCAGAGGATAAAGAACCTTGCAGATAAACTTCAAAGGAGCACATCAGCGGGCACCTTACAGGCCTGGATCAACAGTGTTCCAAGTGCAAAAGGAAGCCATTGGGTCCACTAAATGGGAGAAACCTACCGTTGGATTATTTATTTACTCATTTTTGATTCTGCAGATTGAACCCAGGGTCTCAAGCATGCAGTCTATATGCTACACTACTGACTACCCCTAGGCACCCTGGTTGTTCTACCCACTTCTGTGTTCCCAGATACTTTGGGTTCTTCTTGTATAAAATGGCCTTTGGTCTCTTCTGCAGCACCCCACCCTTCCCAAATACATCATCTCCCTCCTTTGTCTTAAAGTGACGGTGGGTGTTAGAATTATGAAATGTTCCTCCAAAGACTCATGTATTAAAAGATTGGCCCTCAGTGCATCAATGCTCAGAGGTGAAAGCTTGAGATATGGTAGGATAATGAGGACTCAGATTTAATGTGGTCATAGTTGAATGGACCATCACGAGGACAAGAGGAGGATGTATGTCAAAGGCGANAGATCTTCAAAGCGTACATCTTGGCTTTAGTCCCTTTCCCCTCCCCCACAACATTCAACCTCACTTTAGGCCCATAGCAATAGAGTTAGCCAGTCATAGACAGAANGTACTGGAACTGTGAGCCACAGTAAGACGTCCCCTTATTTGTCTCTGGAGTCTTGTCACACTACGACAAGGTATTAAAAACTCACTACATGGATCAGGTTTAGACATACACAGCTGGATTATTCCACCTGAGTTCTGATCACTGTTTCTTTTCCCTAGTTAAACACGGCCTCCACGTCTACAGCCTCACAAGGTTTGGAAAGTAGGAGTAGGGTGAGGGCCATATCATGGCCTCTGCCAGTGGCAATCATGAGGAGAGCTGTGGGGACTTAGGCATTTTCTGCCTTGGTGTTNATATTCCCTTGTAGGCTACTTTCTTGGTGCTTAAAGACAGTAGTGAAAACATNGGACATGGCTTCCTTATTCTTGTTAAGACGTCTGTAACTCCAACAGTGCCTCCTATTGCCTGTGCATCNGGACTGGCAGAGGGGAATACCCCCAGGCAATCTCATGGCATTCTCTCTTTTTAAAAACCTTCATTGCATTTTATTTGCTTATTCACTGTGGGGGCNCGTGCACATGTTTGCACCCATGCCTGCATGTACGCATGCATGATCATGTGTGTGCTTGGGCACCTTGACCCACGTGTGGAGGTCAGAGGACACTTTGCCTGTCTCTTATACACATCTGGCGCGTGCACATGTTTGCACCCATGCCTGCATGTACGCATGCATGATCATGTGTGTGCTTGGGCACCTTGACCCACGTGTGGAGGTCAGAGGACACTTTGCAGGAATTGATTTTCTCCTTCCACTAAGTAGGTCCCAGGGAGTGAACCTAGGTCTGGCTCTGCAGTAGGCACTTTTATCCCTTGAGCTATCCCATAAGCGCCCCCCATGGGATTCTAAACACTGGTACCACTGTGGAGAAATCACCAATGCCACTCTTCTAGTGGAAAGTTCCATCCATGCCGGACTCTGGCAATAGATCNTTACCTCAAGGTCAGTCACTTGACAACATCCATCATTTAAAACCTATGAATTCAAAATNATAGGTTTNANGTAAGCGTGTGTTTTATAATTTAAGCTCGAGTTGATGAAGGGTTGAGTCATGGAGNTGAGGGTGTCCAACCCTGTGAATGTACTAAATATCACTGGCTGTACAGCTTATTGTATTCAGTCTACCACGGGAATGAAAGATAAAGCAAAAATCTATGAATCTAACTCATTATTCAATGTGCATCTATTTGGTCACCATTTATTCGACTTTAGACTCCAAAGAAAACCTAGACTGTATAAACATATCCGTATTCGATGAGGTCAAAACTGCTAAGCTTGGAACTGGGCTCTGCACTCAGCATCCCAAGTGGAATTCCATGACACCAGAGAACTACTGCACTAAAAGCTATGACCTAGTTAATTCCCTACTTGTCACTAGAGACCATTGCACTCCATTTGTCCACGACACCAAATTCATCCTAGACACATCACTGACAGCAATCATCCTCCCTACACTTCATAAGAGAAACTTAGGCATGGCCCAGTCTGGATATAAATTCTCATATGAGAGACGCTTGCTCAATGCCCCCACCACATAACAATCAGCCAATGTGCATTTCCACCACCAACTGATGGAAATTCCATTAAAAGAAAAATGAAGGCTTTGGGTGCTCTTAACCTTTAGAACCCAAGGCTGTTCTAACAAGGGAAAGAGGGTACCAGCATGTTTTTTTTCCTCTCCAGATAGAGAGGTGTCCACTTCAGAGGGGGCTGAGCTGTACAGGTGGAGGCCATCTGTGATCACTGGAAGCTTTAGAAACTGTGCTGTTCAAAATTCAAGGCTGTACTTGTATTTCTCTGTCTGACNATTGGATCTTGAGACAACTGCTGATCTCTCCCATCCAGACAGAAGCCACCGTGGAGAGCCATGCTTTNGGAACACTGCTTCACAACAGAGTTAGGTCAGAGANGCTCCTGAGTGAGAAGAACCGAGTTTCTGGTGCCCTTTTNTAGGTTTGAATTTCTGGTGACTGATCTCATTTGANTAAGTTTCTTTGGGGGGTGTGTNATGTTGGTAAGCATTATAGAAATATCAGAAGTAGTAAGAAAAAGAAAATGAAACTCCCATCATTCATCCCTCTAACAGAAACTTTCTGAGGGCACACTATATGCCACACTGATATTTTGGTTGCCTAGTACTAGGTGACAAACCACCCAGCAATACAGTGGCTGAAACATCTAACGTGTGTCTTTGTGGTTTTGTGGGTCAAGAATTTGGAAATGGCCCAGCTGGGTCCATTTGACATCTGATAGGCTAGAAGATAAGTCATTAAAAGGCATCTTTGGTGTTCTGTCTAGAATCCTCTCTCTCTCTGTCTCTCTCTCTTTCTCTCTCTCTCTCTCTCTCTCTCTCTCTCTCTCTCACACACACACACACACACAGACACTCAGGGTGTCTCATCATCTACAGTTTCAACTCTTCACTAGGACTCCCCACAACTTGGTCTTCTCACCATGGTCCTATTTCTTCCAGAATGACTATGGTAAATGTTCCCAGAAACTCGAGTAGAAACCTTGGAAGATTTTGAGCATCATGACTCCTGTCACAGCTCATTGATCAAAGTGTTCCATTAAGACCGATCCAGACTCAAGGGAAGGGGATACCTGGATTCCACCTTTCCACGCAGATTAAGGCAAATTAAAGACATGGTAGGGGGCATGTAGAAGAAAAGCCACCACACCCAGGGCTATAGGACCTATACCTGGTCTCTGTTCTTACAGAAAGAACAAGCAATACAAATGAAAGTAATGGAAGAAGGGTACCATGAGACAGAAGCTTGTTAAGGAGAGCCCAATCCAGAAATGTGGAGTCAATATAAAGAGCAGTCAACGAATGATTTCCAGAGTATGTATTATTCTACATAACCCTGGGTGATGCTTGAGGTTATAGTGACCAAGGGAAGAGAGAAGAGGGGCCTAAAATGGCCAAATAAAATAGACTAAATGGCCCAGAAAAAGGAGAAGGAAGGAGTACCTACCCCCCCCAACCTGAAGTCCTTTCAGTCTGTGTGAAAAGCAGAGTAAACGGGTGTGAATGCTACACAGTTGAGTGGAAGAGAAAAGAATAGGCTAGCATGTAAACCACCAACATTTAAAACAATTGCACAAGNGGGTTCATGCCATTCATGGAGNTTATTATCCATTTATTAATACTCTATGTTGCTAATTTTCCACCTTAATAAACACACTGCTTAAAAAACATATTAAATACACCAGCCCCTTACTGTGGAATATTAGAGTATTCTGGATTCCTTGAGTTTTTGTTTTTTTGCTTAAGTCTTGTGTGTGTGTGTGTGTGTGTGTGTGTGTGTGTGTGTGTGTGTGTATGTGTGTATGTGTGTGTGTGTGTGGTTTACATGACTGAGTAAGGCAAGCCCATAGCCCCAAGCCCATGTCGAAGTCAGAGGACAACCTAGGGTTTCCTTCATCCTTGTTTGAGGCAGTGTCTCTTCCTGTTTGCTCCTGTGTCCCCTCAGCTTTCTGGCCTTGTGCTTCCAAAGATTGTTCCATCTCCACCTCCCATCCTGCCATAAGAGTGCTGGGATTATAGATGCATACTACCAGCGTCTCGCTTACCATGGGTCCTGGGATCTGAACTCAGGTCCTCACACTTGTCTGCCAAGTGCTTTTACCCACTGGCCCATTTCTCCACTCCCCAATCTTCTTACTCTTAATAGCTTCCCATAACTTCTTAGTTACAGAATTTCTAATTCAGTGTGTATCAGCAGCATTTTAAAAGTTTGGTATATAGAAAAGTATGTATTTCTTATTTTCCATCAACAGATAAAATTGTTTTTCTTCACTTCTTGCCAATTTGTTACATTGTATTGGGGTAACTGAATTTTTTGGATGCCAATATTTCTTTTTTTTTTAATATGGATTTTTTTGAACATGAACACATTGAAGGTAAGATGAAGTAGCTAGACTCTAAACTTCATGCTATAAAACATGACCCCACCCCACCCACCAGACAGCATTTGATTAGTTAGTTAATCTAACCTGTGGTTGCTTGATACTTCTGTCTGCTATTATTTGCTCTTAGATGCTGCCTGTAAACTGTTTGCCCACTGGCTTAGTATAGAAATGATGGCAAAGGGTTATGACTGTATCAGAGACCCAGACTGAGTTCAATTCCAGTTAAATATGTGAAGAGGGTGAGTAGGGGCCTTATTTTATTCATGATAACACGTTGGCTCCCTCTTTTAATGTATTTAATGATCCTGTGAGCTTAATGACTACTGCAATTAAAGCCCCCCTGTTTAAGCACTGTGAATTACATTACGCTTGTTAGTGGCTGCCTTTGATAAAACATAATAGCAAGGCTTCTCTCTTACATCATAACTCATTTTCAGTATTTCTTTTCTCTATCTGTCCTTTCCCACTTGATTGATTACCTGGTACTCCTAAGAAGTGCAGAAGAAGGGAGTTTGGGCTGGCCTTGTTCTTCTAGGGTTGGGACAAGCTGGCAGCCTGCGGGGACAGACTTCTGAGTGGTCAGCCTAACAGTGGAGGTGGGGACGAGGAGGGCTCATCCAATTTAATCATGAATTAAGTCAGGTAAAATGTACAAAAGGGTAAATAGTAGCATCCCCCTCCCTTCCTCTGACTGGATGGGCAGTCGACAAACTTGAAGCCTCCTCAAGGAGGATTAGAGCTATTTTCTTACCCAGAAAAACCAAGAGGGACAGACGTAAGGGCCAGGCCCAAGGCATGCCTGGTTGTGTCTGCTTAACTTTGCTAAGGAAATGTTTGGACACAGAGGTTGGACCCCAGCTGTGAGTTACTGTCTTCTTCCATTTTCCAATGGCCTGTCCTTCAGCTTCAAGCAGCTGCCTCACTTGGCTGTAACCTACTAGTTCTCTGCTAGTTTGTTCTCTTAGACTTACCTCATGCTTGTCAGTTGTCTCAACCTATTGTTCCTTGGGAAATAATATGACAGCAATAGCTCCCACGTGTCTACCACTTTACACGTTGTATTATTTAAAGTTGATGTCATATACAACAGTAATCTCTAGACCTCTGCATGCAGTTACAGTGACGCAGCAGGTTCTCAGAAGTGACTGTTGGTCGATTACTTTTCAGCAATAACATCAAGCGAGGGAACCCTGAGTGATCTTGTCTGTCACAGCATGAAGGCCACCAAACTGTTTTATATTAGTGACATTAGGCCATCACTTTAGAAGGTAACTTCTATAATTTCATAAAAATGCCCTAAAGTCAAATTATAAATATTAAATGAGTATCATGGATTAAAATGAATTTGATCCAAGAATACCTTCTTTTTAAAAAAAAAGCAAATGAGGTAAACAAAACAGTGTTATTATAAAATGTAGAGTCGAGGTCAGTGAAAATAAGTTTAATGGGAAAATGTATAATTGATGTAATCTTTCAGAAACTAAACTTGAGGGAGAATGCTCAGAAGATTTAAAATATGTATGTTTTTGATATCCTTTTTTTATTATCCTAAGGAAAATACCTGAAATGCAAGGGCTTTTAAAATATATAAATAAAGATCTTCCAGTNTAAACCATTTATGATAAAAGANGATTGAATCCAATATAAATGGCTTGGTAAATTACAGTCTATCTACAAGATGGAACAGTATATAGTCACTAAAAATACATTTTGCTAAGATTTTTAATAACATCAAAAATGTCTCTGATGTTCTACTAAGTGAAGATATCATTAAATTGTGCACTGAAATTTAATCTCAGAAATTATATAGCAGTAAAAATAGGACAAAGGATCTTAATATCATCCTATGGTTTCTTCTTAAGCTATTTCTAGTTTCCAGATCAGAAAATGAGTATCCACAGAGATTCCTATTATACTCTACAATGAAAGATTCTTGGTATTGTGAGTCCAGCAGTGACCAGAATGTTCTGAGGGGAAAATGGTCTGGTGGACTTCGTGCTGTGACAGACAAGATTAAATCAGGATTCCTTGCTCANTGTTATTGCTGAAGAGCAATCAGCCAACAGTTGCTTCTATGAACCTGCCACATAACTTCACTCAGAGGTCTGGAGACTCTTGTTATCCAGGCCAGACCAAAGTACCTCACAGGGAAGTGACCATTTGATGTCAGTAATGATGCTGCATTAAAATCACAGTCCNAATGGGACAAGNCTTGAGACAATTGCCTCTGAACCAGAAGTACATGTGTTGAACTAAGGAAACCAGTGTTCTGTGATACTTTGTGTGTTCTGATACTTTGTGTGACCAGAGGGCAGCACTAGCCACTAGTTAACCATAGAGGTCAGACAGTGGTGGCTCACACCTTTAATCCCAGCACTTGGGAGGAGGAAGTAGGAAGATCAGGAGCTCAAGGCCACGCTGGGCTAGAGGAGACTGAATGAGAAACAGAGCCAGGTGGTGGTGGTGCATGCCTTTAATCCCAGCACTAGTGGAAACAGGAATATAAGGCAGGTGGAGAAACTATCTAGGCCCCCATTTGGTCTGAGGCTTTGTAGAGGTAAGAACTAGTGGCTGGCTGTTCTGCTTGATATCTGACTCTGGGTTTTTATTTAATAAAACTAATTAGGATCACACTTCAAACTAGTCCTGTGGCAAGCTTACAGAAGGAGATAGGCTATTTCCTGGAGAGCTTAANAAAGGCCCCAGGGAAACAAGAGAAAAGGAAGACTCACAAACAGGGACGTAGTTACAACTCCCATTGCAGTCAAACACAAGGTAGAAAGAAGCCATTGGCCAGGGAGGAAGAAGTGCTGGCGTTTCCTGGGCACAGAAAATGAAGGGTGGTCTGGGGAAGCAGTGGNATGTTTTCTCAAGGGCATTAATTCACTCTCTTAAGTCAGTAAATAACAGTCATGACTAAGTCTTTACTCATTACTGTAGACATTTGTGGTGCTTGGCTCACTTGTTGAAACACTGCAAACCACAGCACACTCCACAAACCCTCGTCAAAGACTTGTACACGCTGTTTTAAACAACTGTAATCCCTCGCCATTGGATTGTGTCTTTCAATCTACAAAGATTTTCTCTGTGGCTTATCTCACAGCTCTTCAGAGCCACCCTAGCAGACAGGCCGTGTCGCCACCATTTCAATGATAAGGAAACCTTTTTTTTTTTCTAAAGAATCCTGCCTCGTTACCTCACTAGCAAGGGACAGTTGTGNTTAAGACTTCCAAAGTCCAGAGCTGTCCTTGACCCAGGATGTGTCCAAATCCCGTTTCCCTCTTTCCCAGTGTGACTTAATCACTGTCCTCTCTCTGTCTCCTCAGATGGAGGAGTNCAGAGGATTCTGTTTAGATTGGGTTTGAGCTCATCAAAGAGATTGCCTCTCAAAGGTCTTTCACACTTCATTTGTCCTTACAACTTCTCAGGTAATGCAGACAAATTGAAAACTTTACTTTGGTCGAAATGCACTGAAGGCAGAACAGGAGCAGAGGGGGTGGGCATAGCTAATGGACTCAACCTTCAGATTCACTTTGTGTTACAGACTTGAGCAGAGAGGGGCTCCCTGCACACTGAGGACAGTTCCATTGTCCTCACCAGGTTGTCATACTCCGGGAACTAGGAAGTATATAACAATCTCTCTTCACGAATCGCATGTTTGTTGCATCCCTTTGACAACCAAAAGCCCTTTTCCACAAGAA
>LZPO01097276.1:130445-140630 GCA_001675575.1 Neotoma lepida | reverse complement strand
AAAAAGTCTGGTCGAAGAAAGCTATAAAATCCCATCCATTCATTCTGTTGGCTCACATCATGAGTCACTAGACAGTTCAGAACAAGGTGCATATGGCTCAGTCTAAACAACATTAAATGTAGATGCTTGGGAAGCAGGTCCCTACTTCTCCCCCTCTCTGCCACAGTCATCCACTCTGCAGAAGACATTGGCTAAGAGATTCCCAAGCCCTCCTGCCCCAGACCCTTTGGCCTTCCATTTCACCTTTTCCTTTTTTTAAGACTTAAATCTAAGCTGTTGCTTCCTCTATGAGGCCATTCCTGGTGTCCTAACNCTCCTGGCATCCCCATCATCTGGATGCCTGGCACACTCATAAAGTCTTTTATTTAGGTCCCAAGAATCATACCCTTGAACTTGGCGCAGAACTTGGTACAGAATAAAATCCTTTAAAATNTATATTTAAGAAATTAATTCCAGTTACATAGGATGAAAGTAGCTGTGGCTAGAAAGAACAGCCTAAAACATTTATTTGTGATTATCTACTTGGGATATAAATATATTATCTCCTAAACAGCACAACCATAGATAGCAGGAAGGGGGCCAGCAAGATGGCTCAGTGGGTAAAGAAACGTGCCCCAAGCCTGGGGACCTGAGTTCAATCCCTGGGATTGAATCTTATAGGTAGAAGGAAAGAACCCATTCCTAAAAGTTGTCTGTCTTCTGACCTCTACAGGTGTGCCATGGCATATGTGCGTGCACACACACACACACACACACACACACGCGCGCGCGCACACACACACACACACACGCGTGCACACACACACACTCATAAATAAATGTTTAACAAATTGATGGTGGGAGTGGTAGAAGTAACTAGAGAAGGAAGAGAATAAATGGCTAACTCTTGAATTCCTAATAGTACTCGACAGAAAGTAAGCCTTTGTCTCTCCCAGTGAGGAAAATTGGTCATGGAAATGAAGAGTTTGCTTAAAAAATCATCACAGAGCACACAAGCTAGACGGGGGCTTTTGACAAATGAAATTAATCCTCTCCCAACTCTGTCCCATTCCTCTCTTCCAAAACCAAGTCAGTCCCAGGTCTTGTTGCTTCTCCCTCCAAGTCCTCTCCCACTTCTAGATTATTCTCCATCTACACTATGACAAACACCTCTTATCTTGTCTCCATGTCTCAGGCCTGTCCCCTTCTTTGAAGAATCTGGTCTAGGCTGGCAGGGGCTTCAGAAGATGTTCACCTGAGCATATCATTCCTTGCTTTATTATGTCATGACATTCCCCACTTCCATGCCATTACCTCAAGGATTAAGTCTGAGCTCAACATGGCTTCCTAGCTTGGCCACAGACCACACCTCCAATTTATTTTCTCCTGGTGGTCCCTCATATTNCAATCTCTAGACATGTCTAACTGGATAAAAACACAAAATATACACTATTTTCCCATGTGGTCTTGGCGCTCCACTCTCCATGATGTGCTACCTCCCATTCATTCTCCTAAAGACCAGCTTAAACCAGCTTAAAAGGCCTTTCTTAGTTGGGACTGAAGAGACGACTCAGCAGTTAAGAGCACTGGTTGCTCTTCCAGAGGATCCAGGTTCAATTCTCACCATTCATGTGNCAGTTCCCAACCATCTGTAATTCCAGTGCCAGAGGATGCAACACNCTCTTCTGGCCTCTGTGGGCACCAGGTATGTATGTGGTACCCAGACACATAAAAATAAAATTAAAAATTAAAGCCTCTTCTTCTAGAAGCTTTTCCAACCGTTGCTCTAGCTTGATGCTCTGGACCCTTCTTCAGTTTCCTCACNGAGGGCCACAATGACTTGCATACATTCTGTGTCTCCTGCCTACTCCCTGAAGAAGTAGAGACTAGACACACAAGGTGTGTACCCATCGTCGTAAGTCAAAGCTGTTCAAACCTCAGTCTTCTCTCCCTTAAGCTCTGAGGCAGCTGTGTCTGCACCTTGTGTTTCCTCCTAGTGCATCAGAAGGACTGAGAGATTAGGGAGAAGGAAGTAGTTGAGACAAACACTGAACGTTGACAAGGACAATATTTCCAGAATGAACATACGGTTCTCACTCCGTGTCCTTTTCCTTTTCTACAGAATCTAGTCCTTCCTGCTCTTTCTCTCTCTAAAACATCCCTCACACCTGCTCCCAGCTTCCCACCATCACTAAGCCACATCTGACTAGAATATGTCTGACCTGGGACAAACCAGAAGACTTCCCTTGACCTGTGGTCCTGAACGCTCTCTTGGAAACCAGTGTAGAGTGTGTGTTTCCCCTTAGGTTTTCCTAAAGTTGCCATAACAACTTCAAGGCAATTTTAGATAGGGTGGTTGAGTGATGAGTCCAGACGGAGTGCTTAGTCTCACCTCTACTGCACACTGGGGTAACTTTGGCCAAGGTGTTTCTCATCTTTGGATCTTAGTGCCTTAGAAANCANACTTGAAGGATAAGTCCTGTTGTCCTGGTCCCTGCTAGATATTCCCTGAGGAACAATACTTGAGTTCCCGCATTCTACCCATCTCATTTCCCCATCTGCTCTCTTCTCCTCCCTCTCCTTTCTCTGTGCAACCCCCTCCTAAGCCTGACCACAGCTCAACATGCTATTAGAATATATTCCACTATTAATTTTATGTCAAATCGCATCCCCCAAATAGAAAGGCTAAGAACAAAAGATGCTTCCTTTCCATTGTGTTCCAGAACCCCTCTACATTGAGAGCGACCTATTCAGAGGAGCCAAAATGTTTTGGAGTTGAATTCACTAAAGTAACATCCACAAGGTTTTAATTTGGGTTTCCAGGCCCCTGCACATGAGATCTATAAATGAGACGTGTTGCTACAATCAGTCCCGTTGGGAAAGCCTGGACGTAGACTGAGAACAGCTGTAGCACAGTAATCCAACAAAGTCGGCTTCTGAATCAGATATGAGTTATTGGTTCAGTCACAAGGCTGTGGATACGATTTCCCTGCAGGCACTCACACATGGCCTTTGCAGCAATGAAAATATTTCCCCTCCCCACTTTGCTGGGTTTAGGTAATAATGTGCCTTCGTTCTGCATATTCTCTTCTGGTTCAGCTTCCTTTCTCTTTGTTCATATTTTGATTTTCTCCATGTGGCTTCAGAACAGCTACCTGGGCAGAGGAAGCTAACATCTCCTGTGAACCACTAGAAAACCATGGAAGCCAAGGCTATATGCTAAGAACACTGGAAGATCTTGAGACAGTCCCAGCCCCCTTTTTTTGAAAAGTGTATGTGTGTGTGTGTGTGTGTGTGTGTACATGTGCATATATGTGCATGTGTGTATGTGCAGTATGTGTGTGCAGTATGTACAGTGTGTGCATGTGTGTATACACGTGTGTGCAGTCTGCACATGTGTGTATGTGTGTGCAGTGTGCTCATGTGTGTGCAGTGTGTGTGTGTAAAATACATGTACATGAATGTGCGCATCTGTGACCATGCACTCAGATTTAGAGACCAGAGGACAAAGGTTTCTTGCCTTCCCTTATTGCTCTTTACCTTATTGCTATGAGTCAGGGTCTCTCACTGAACTAGAAGCTCAACCATTTCAGCTGGGCAGCCTGGCATCAAGCTCTCGGTGTCTGTTTGTCTCTGCCCCCCAATGCTGGGNTTACAGGCATGCACATCCACGCAGTTTTTCACATGGGTGTCGGGAACTCAAATTTGGCTCTTCATGCTTGCACAGTAAGCTCTCTTCCTTACTGAGCTGTTTTTCCAGTCCTTTAGCAGGAACTTTGTACACCAAACCAATTGGAGGCCATGGGAATGAGGCCAAGGCTTTGGGGATGTCTCCAGCNCTGGGGTGACCCCATTGAAATCACTGTTTTAAAGCCAATTATGTCCTAACATGTAGAGCCGATAAGAGTACAAAACATCAGCTTCTTGAAGGTGGAGTTCAGGGAATGCTCAAGTCCTGAGACAACGCTTGTCTGCTAAACCAAACTGGGTAGCCCAAACCACAGAAAGTGTACTCATTGTGGTTTGAATATAAAATTGCCCCACAGGTTCCACACTGGCCTGCACAAAGGCCTGAAAGTAGGCCAGCTTACGATTCACTTTTAGATTGCAAGTAGTTCAAGGAAAGGGGACCGTGGAAAGGAGCCCGACAGGAACAGGGCATACAAAGAAAGACAGGAACTGTCATCAAGCACCATAGACCCACCCTGCAGCTTCAGCCAGAGGGTAACAGCGTAAAGTACCAAGAATTGTGAAATGAGATCAATGCCCCCAGTGTCTTGTCTGGTTCAAGTCTGTTCTGAAGAAATAGTAAGCACAGAGCTGAAGAGATGACTCAGCAGTTAAGAGCAAGCACTTGCTGCTCCTGCAGAAGACCAGAGTNCAGCTCCCAGAACCCACATGGCNGCTAATAACTGTCTGTAACTAGAGGATCAGATGCTCTCTTCTGGTTTCCTGGGGCATTGCATTCATATGGTGCACATACATACATACAGGGGACAACACTCATTACACATTAAATAAAAACAAAGAAACAGAGAGAGAGAGGTGGCAGGGGGTGGGGAGGGGGGAGTCAGGCAGGAGTCGATCTGTGGCTGGGAGGTGCCCTGCATTTGCCTCATGCAGATGTCAGTTGAAGGGAGAAACACATAAACAAGGAACTGAGAAAAAGACTTTTGTGTGTGGATTTCATATCCTCCTGTCACCTCCTAGATGAGTTTTTCCACTTCCATTTATGTCACTGAGGTCACTGGAGAGAACCCCCCCCCAGCCCTCCCCCCAGCAAGTTTGATGGGGGAGCTCTGTTGATCCCCTGCTAAGCTCCTTGGGGAGGCTTTCTGTTCTGTCCCCTCCCTCCTTTCACACCAGAATTAAGAAACCTGTAAGTTGCCGCTTATCTCATTATCTCCTGCCTTGCATTTTAATGTGTTGCCTCTAAAAAGGCCCCTTGCTTGCTATTCTAGTTATGTGCGTGTTTGTTTGTGTCTCCCAGGGAAACGTGCTACCCATCTTCCAGTCAGGCACCGCCATCCCCCACGGCTCCAACTTGGTTCTCTCATTTGTAGAAGGAAAAACAAAAATACAGAGATAGTTTGAATATTTTGCATCCGTAGGAAACTGTGAAGAGACCATCCTGAGAGTNAGACTCCAAAGCTCCGCACAAAAAGGCAGGTGAAGAATTGGGAATCTTCCCAGGNTACCAGAGCTGGGCCAATGAATAATTCAGGCGAAAGCTCTTAAAAAGGCACAGTTACCTGCCTTTCCAGGTCATTAGAGACCCTGACAAAAAAGGTTTTATAACCTAATTTAACCAGATAATGAACCAGATCAGCCAGAAAAGAGCAAGCTCTTTATCCTGCCCAAATTATCCAGACTTTCATCATTATTAGGTAACTGACAACCTTCCCCTGTTCTTCCCGTGTGAGGTTTATGTGCTGGATGGGGCTGAATCAAACCTTGAGCTAACAGGTGATGAGAGGGGGACCATGAAGAATTTCTTCACACGATTGCTCTTTTTAAGCCCTGCACCTCCACACACAGCCCAGAGGAGGCTGAAAGAGCCACATGAAACAAAAACTCCTACCAAGAAAAGAGACTAGAAAGGGTGAATCCCTGATTTGGTGGAATTTTTTTTTTCATAGATTGAGTGTGGCTGGCCAAAATCATACTTTTATGTGTATGATGTCATGATTGTTATGTTGAAACTGTTACTGATGAAACTCTCTGTTCCAATTACCAATGTCTACTTCCTCAGAACGATCCATTGACCTCTTTGAGGAGTTAGCCACTGCTGTTAATAATAGAAGATGCTTAATGTCCAACAGTTGCCTGGTCCTTGACGACTGTCACTTTACCACAGAAAAGGCTCCTCAGGGAAGACTTGGTTATTCCCCTTTTTCTGGTGGGCAGCCTATAGTTTTGAGCATCCATGGTGCTGTGAGGGCCAGTATCAGACCCTGGCTTAGATTGGGATAAATCCCAAATGGAGCTTGTCCACATGCAGCTCTGGACAGCCCCATGTAGTCACTGTGCACACATGAATCTCATTATCAGCATTACCTATACCACAGTTTCAAAAGTATCATTCAGGAGGGTTGAGGGCATGGCTCGCTGGGTAAAGTACCTGCCTCACAAACACGAGGATCTAAGTTCAGATCCCTGGGACCCACATAAAAGCTAGATATGTCTGAAACCCCAGTGCGTGGGGGGGTGGGGTAGAGACAGATAGATTCCCTGAGTTTACTGGCCAGCAATTCTGGNCAGTCAATGAGCTCTGGGTTTAGTGAGAGAGTCTATATCAAAAGATAAGGCGGATCATGATGGAGGCGGACTCACAGCTCCGACCTCTGGCTGCGACAAGTGACTGACACACACATGGACATANATNCACCACCTACANACACACAAATTTTTTTAAGATTACAAATCAGGATACTAAGAACATTACAGAAGGACAAAACAAATTTTGTGATCACTTTTAACTCTTCAGGAGTAAGCTAGCTCGCTTACATGGTCAAGGGAGTCAACCTGAATTAGAGTCTAGCTAGATCTACTACTTTTTAGTAGTGTGACCTTTAGTAGTGTGACCTTTGGTAGTGTGCAGCTAATCACTCTCTAATCTGTGTTCTCCACAGATTATAACAGTTGAGACATGCGTATCATNCAGCCTGTCATGAGCACTAAACACGGAGCAGAGTCACCATTATGAGAAGCCGGACGANGTACACGATTGTTCATCAATGGCCAGTGATCCGGATAAATTTAACTGGGGACTGTTAACATTTATATAGCTGGACACGGTTAAAAATGCGTTGTATCTGTTAATGTGTTTAACTAATATTTGTAATAATACTCTGATATGAGCAGCTATTATTGCACCAAAGGCAAGAAAGTTTCTTCAACTCTGAAAAAAGGCAGAGATTGAGAAGAATGGGTCTGAGGTCACACTGCAGTGAGTAGGAGAGCTGTGACTTGAACCCAAGACTTCTAGCTTCAAAATCTACCATCTCGGCCACCGTCCCCTTCCACTCTCCAGTAAGGCAAGGTAGCTACTGCAGTTCCACACTGTCCCATCACTGCCACATCACCCTCAATTGTNCATCNTGGGCCCTGGGTGTCTCATTTGCCCAGGACGTCAGCATCCTAGCCCTTCATGGCAACGGCATAGATCAAATCCATAGTGATATATTTGTAGTTGTAATTGTTTGATTTTTACTAACTTGTTCTAGTGGACTCAATCACAAGAGGCACAAAATTTGCTATTTTCTGTGTAACCCCAGACTCTAGTTCTCTTTTTGATTGTGGGAAGGTAACAATAAGCAAACCTACCTCATCTGAGTCGTGGGAGGAAGAGACATGTGCCCACTAGAAGTCCTTCCCAGCCTCAGTACGTGATGATACCTGTGTGTAAGTATGGGGATGAAACATACTGCAAACCTCAAAGAGCTGGGCACTTCAAGAGTTTCCTTAAGCACTACAGACTGTTACTGCATTTTGTACAAAGATGCTATTTTGTGTGTGCGTGTGTGTATTTTTTTATTATCCTTGCCCTTTTTTGGATTAATTATGGTGCCATTTTTATACATGGCAGCAGCAATCTGTCACCCAGAATTACACAGCAGGCCACCCAGGCTCCGTGCTTCCTATTGTCCTGAGGTAAATCAGTGTGACTTGCAGGAGAGCATGCCACACTGCCCTGAAGGCCTGGCAGTCCCCTGTCACAGTCCACACGGTGCCCACGGCTCCTCTCTTCTAACCCTGAGAGGGTCCTGAAAGAGAATTTGTCCAGGAATGCCACAGCCCCACAGCTAGCTGGCTTTCTAAAGAGCTGAGGTGAAGTAGCACTTTTCTTTTTAATACCCCGTGGTGTCGAACTGGAATTGCAGCCTGCTCCTGTTTTCAGAGGCCTCCTTGGTAAGAGAATGTGTTTTATCTGCAGATACAATGACCGTACCCCGTACCCTGCAGTTCCCATGAAACCTTGCCAAAGCCCATGAATGCTGGCTTTATGAATTGGTCTTGCAGGTGTTCGGGGGTATGTAATCACTAATGAATAGTCCAGAAACACACAAACTCCGCAGCCTCTGGCACTCAGAGCTGCCCAGCTTTACAATTCTGTGAGAAAACACACGTGTGAGAGAAGCTTTCCCTGGGCTCCGGCATTGCCAGAGGCCAAGTATTCCTCCCAGTCTGTGTCCGGGCTGGTGGCACTTTCTAGAAAGGAAAGGATTTGTAGTCACCCTGTGGACTGGGAAGTGTGTGTCACTTACAAAATTTCCCTACCCTGATATGGTTCAAACATTGCTTTGGCTAAGGGTTCCATCTTTATGTACAGGTCATTTATACAACCCGACAGGCTAGACCGACTTGTGACCTCAGGAGCCAAAAGACCCAGACTCAGGTGGGCTGGCTGCCCTGAGAAGGGAAGCACAGAGGGGTCAAGGCCAAATCGCCTCAGGAGATCAGGATCTCCCGTTGAGTGGGAAATCAGAGCCAAGGAGAAGTGAGAATACAGACTGGATAAGAGGGAGGGTTGAGAAAGAAAGTCTCCCTGTGGTGAGTGAACATAGCAGAGGAAGTCTGCTGGATGACCTTTCTGAGAAAAGCTAGCTGAAGATCAAGGGTGGTAGAGAGAGGACCCAGTGAGCACATCCAGGACGTCAACTCTGGAGAAAGCAAGGCTGACATGCCCCGTGAGATGTTAGCCATTCTTCTCATTTCAAAACTGAAACAGTCAGCAGCTCAGCGCTCCAGCCCTCCTGGGAGCTGCACAGCACTGGGGAGCCCTGCTGAGAGAGATTCGATGTCTCTGGTAGGATGAAGGATAGTGAGATCTCTATCCCCTGCCATGGCAAATTGAAAACACATCACAGGACCTTGGAAGAGGATGGGAACCTGCCATCGGAAAAGCAGGTCACTGGTCCTTCCCCAGCTGGGACCTGCCAGAATCACAGATGTGACCGACCCTAGCTGAGTTCCTTAGCATTGTGACCAACTGTAGGACAAGAAACAACTTAAGGGAGTATAGACAAATGTGGCATCTTATTTCCATTAATGTCTATTGAAGTCTTTAATTAGGAATGTATGTGACCAACCACAGTATGTTATAGCTGGTGTATGTGTCTTAAAGTACGAATTATAGTCAGTACTCCTGTGAATTTATGGTAACCACCAAGCCTGCAATAGACATAGATAGTTATAATCTTAATACGCGCACACACATTTCTATATAAAATTGTTTTTTTAATATTTGATGACTATATCTAGTACAATTGATTTTACTTTGGAGTCTTACGTAATCTATTTTGTTCATTTAAAAAAAAAAAGAAAAAAAACCAACATACTTATGAGAACGTTTCTCTGGTCTCCTAAAGAGGTTAGTAACCTGGTGTCTAGAGTCATGTGTTTTCAATGTGTGTCTATTATACTGGCAAGATATTTCTATAAGAAGATACAGTAAAGAAGTAAGGAAATATGTCTTTACAGATTTTATTCAAGTCAAAAATGCATGGCCTTTTTAGAAAGCAATAAAATATCTACATATATATATAATTTACTCCTGGGTAAAATACTGTGAAAATATTGATGCCAAAAAAAATAAATAAATAAATAAAAACAAACAAAAAACCCAACCACAACAAAAGAACAGATGGGCAGGCATTATTCATAGTGTACAAAAGAAACACAGAGAGTGTCTGTTTTCTAAGAGGATGGTTGGAAAATGGGAATATTCCACATAATGGAACATTATACAGTGGGGGAAAAGGATGGGCCAGTGTTACAGAATGTGTCCTTGTGAGATTTCCAGTTAGTGCCATTAAATAATGAAAGCAGTAAGAATGTTACACAGCTGTAGTCCACTTAATTAAGATGTGCTAAAATAGAAGTTATGTGATTTGTATGTGATGGTGTAAGGGCATAATTAAATGAGCACAGGAAAAGAGATATGGAAAGATGCTCACAGTTCCTTCAGAGGAGGAGGTGAACCTGATGGAGAAGAAACGGAAAGTCAGGAGGATCCGTGTACAAACAAGCACAACCACTCATCAGCAACAAAATGTACATAGGGAAGAGCTCTTCTTGGGTTGAGATAAAATTGTATATCTACAACATAGATAAATGCAGGGTGAGTCTACTGTGACATTAACATGTTAAGCCACTGAGGTGTTTTTTTTTTGTTTTTTTGTTTTTGTTTTTGTTTTTTTTGTT
>LZPO01097276.1:68665-85289 GCA_001675575.1 Neotoma lepida | reverse complement strand
CTTTTATTTCCCCCAAATTTCTACAGTGGATACAAATTCCTTGTCTAATCCCCTTCACACAGAGGAGCATTATTTAAAAAGGTAAACCAGCTGGTAAATGAATTCCTGATGCATACACCCAAATCTGTTATCAAAAGGGGTCATGTGGTAAGGAACGACATGGAGGCTGGAAGCAGGCTTCCTGGCCTCCTATCTCAATTCTGCTGCGTCTTCCTACCTGATGTGACCATAACAAATGTGACAATTCCCTGCTTCAGAGTTCTTCTCCATGACGATATCAATACCCCCTGTACAAGGTTGTGAGAATTAAATGACTTTAAATAAGCCCCCCTCAGAAGAATGTCAGGTCCATAGCAATTACATATTTAATGCTGTTGCTCTCTGTAGCAGCATTGCCATTATCAAAAGATTTCTGGCTCTTTTTAGAGGAGAANTCTTTTCAATCTTAAACACACCTTGTTAGCTATCCATGAAGATCCATGAACCCAGTTTCCTCCATTGTGCTGGTTCTTGGAAGCAGTCAGGCAGTTTAGGCCTTCAGAGTACTTAGGAAGCCAAAAGCATGGTGTTGTGTTTATGTACTGTCCATGAAAAACACACATGTTCACACGCATCCAGACAGCTCAGCCAAAACCAGGACCGATTCATCCCTGGGTAACTAATTGGCTCTGTCTCAACCAGAAAGAGATCGAAAAATAAGTCTTAATTATGAATCGTCTTCCCTTGATCAGCCCTGAAGGCTTTAAGAAACTGAGTACAACCAAAGGGCAAATTTCAGAAAAGTCTGATTTACATTTAAATCCGAGTCTTTTTTCCCCCCACTCTCCTCAAAGTTTGCTGATGCCAAGTTTTAAATATGAAATGTCATTGTTTTCATACAGATATTACCAAGCGTTACCAGTTGTCATTTTGGCATTCAATGGGATTATGATATTACAATGGCAACATTAGCATTTTCAAAAGCCTATCACCATTGTTCTTCTGTAAATTGTTGCAGCTCATATTACCCTCCACATAATCTTTTTTTCTTAAAAAAAAAATGAATGGGGTGCTAGCATCAAAGACAGTGGGNCTGAATGATGAGAAGGGTGGTTTCCTCCTTTGTCTGGGACGCTAATGGTCTCGTGCCCTAATGGGACACGCAGGAGCCCTGTGCACCACTGTACCCACACTAGTGAACCAAATAGACACTGAAAACCTCCCACAATGCAAAGGGTTTTGATGAAATTTTACTGAGTGGCTGCAAAGCAGAAGAATCTTCTATTTTTTCTAATCATGAAAATCTCTACAAAAATACCAATTTTGAAAAAGGCTTCATCGTTCTACTATCAATAAGGAAGACTGTATGCTGCCTAAACAGCCTGCAAAGAAGTCTGGGTGTATTTGTTGATTTATGCCTCTGAATTTAAAAATTTTTCTAGTTGGAATGTTTCTAAAAATGTGTGACCTGTGGTCTTCGAGTACCTAAATAAACAGCATCACCCTTACAGATGGGACAAAACATCATGGCCATTAACATCACAGCTTAAGAGAGTTTAGCTAGCTCATCCTGACTCTGTCACCATACTGCATGTGGCAGCTTTGGGAAGCTAATTTGGAATGTCTTTCTTTCTTTTAATTTTTGTGCATTAGGGTTTTGCCTGCATGTATGTCTGTGAGGGTGTCGGATCCCCTGGAAATGTAGTTACAGACAATTGTGAGGCATCATGTGGATACTGGGAATTAAACCCGGGACCTCTGGAAGAGCGGCCAGTGCTCTTAACCACTGAGCCATCTCTCTGGCCAAGACTGTCCTCGTTAAAGCACAGATTCATACCTAAATCAAGGACAATTTTCAGAATTAAAACCCTTTTCATAGTTTAGTATAATGACTAACAAATACAGATTCGAAAGAAGAGACCCACTTTGGAGAGATGGCTCAGCTGTTANTAGCACTGGCTGCTTTTCCAGAGGACCCAGGTTCAATCCCTAGCATGCCAACTTACCACCATCTGTAACTCCAGTTCCAGGGGATCTGATTTGCTCTGGTTTCCTCAGACACTGAATGCATGTGGTACACAGACATAAACACATCAACACACCCATACACATAAAATTACATCTTAACAAAACTATGAGTAGATGGGCTACTTAAAAGCNGAGGCTGTCCGTCCAGTGCTAAANNGCCCCAATAAGCTGTGTTGACTGGAATGTCTTTCTAAGAAAGCAATATTCTGGTCACAGAATTCTAAGGCTCTTGGCCCTTCTATTATTGGTAGGGTTCTTACCTTTAGCACTTCTTGGACTTAATTTGCTGTAGGCTTAGTGGTGNTGAGAGGCCAGCATCACATGACCACAGNAGACAGATGAAGTCAGAATGGGTCAGGAGTAGGTAGAGATATGTTCTAAGATTCAGAGACACGCTGAGTGTCTCCTCAGAGTTAAATTTNGGAATCAGTGCATANCAGGTNAGATAATCTAGAAGTGAAATGGCTCTCAAGCCTGCAATTTCAATTCTAACCAGGTCTGGATGTATTAATACCATCTACAGTGTTATATGGGAAGAACGAACTGAACAAAACAGAACANAAGAATCAAAGTAGCAGGGACTGATGGTATCTCAGTCCCATCACACATGGACTTTCAGCTTCAGACCCCACTGGCAGGAGCTACAACCCGAAGGGTCCAAATGGAGCGAGGTGATTCTTGGTACAGTGTCAATAACTTGTTCGCTATTTATTGGGCAACCATGGGTCAAGCTCAGATCCTTCCTATTCCCTTTGTTCTTCACCTCTGTCCAGTAAGCCATGACCTGTCTATGACAGGCTTCCTATGCAGCTCTCCCCACAGTGGGAAGATACACTGGCCTTGTGACTTTCTGTGACAAGTTTTCCATGGCCAGTCATTAGCTAGANAGTGTGATGCTGCATGCCAGCCTCATGAGGTGTGTTTGGAGAGAAGAATACACAAGCACGTTATGTCGGCTTGAAAACCCAAGTTTAGGCCATGACCAGGTAAATTCATCCAGGTGACAGGATTCCCCTTGAGATTTCTTGGCACAGTGTGTTGAAACATCGTGCTCATTCTGACACTGAATGACAGCATGACACTGTTGGCACAGAATTACAGATTAAGACCTAGGGTCAGAAGTACCTAATATTGAGGCTGGCTTTGCCATTCTCTGCTTTCCTCTAAACCAGTGGTGCCCAACCTTCTGGATACTGCAACTTTAATAAGTTCCTTATGATGTGGTGATCCCCTCAACCATAAATNTTATTATTATTATTTATTATTTTAAGAGAGGGTTTCTCTGTGTAGCCTTGGCTATCCTGGAGCTCACTCTGTAGATCAGGTTGGTCTAAAACTCTCAGAGATCTGCCTGCCTTTGCCTCTTGAGTACTGGGGTTAAAGGCGTGCACCACTACCACCAGGCAAAATTATTTTCATCGCTACCTCATAACTGTAATTTTGCTACCATTATGAATCATAATGTGTGGTGGTGGCACATGCCTTTAATCCCAGCAATCGGGAGGCAGAGGCAGAGGCAGAGGCAGGCAGATATCTGAGCTTGAGGCCAGCCAGCTCTACAGAGGAAGTTCCAGGACAACCAAAGCTACACACAAAGAAACCCTGTCTCCTATCTCCTAAAACAAACAAACAAACCAAAAATNGTAATGTAAATATCTGTGTTTTCCGATGGTCTTAGGTGATCCCTGTGAAAGGGTCATTTGACCCTGCCCCCAAAAGGGTACATGTCCCACAGGTTGAGAACCACTGCCAGCAACACAGTTCCCTGTGCCTCTCTTTTCTCATCCATGAAACTGAAACTACTTCAGACTTTGGCTTTGGCTCAAAGTCCAAACAAGAGCAACATGCTAGACTTGCTAAAATTTAGAAAGCAACCCATCCCTGACCATATCTTTATCTAAATTTACGTTGCTTGCACTCATTGGCCTTTGAGGGATCAACATGACACCTCCCACTTGGGCTCACTGTGTTCAGAGAAGACAGCACATCTGCACCACTGTGCTTTTTCCTCTCAAGTTCACCGCCCCCCCCTTAACCAACTGTCTCATACATAGTTACAGTGCTCAGGGAAGCACTTGAGTCAACATCCCTATGGAATAATTCTGTTTACTTCAAAACAGTCATCACCACACCTTCCCACTCATCAGCCAGCACACAGACACTGTGTTCTTCGAGGATCCGCCATCAGAGACCAGGTCCTTAATGGCATTATCCCAGGTCCTAATGTTCTCTCTTCTGTGACATAAATGCCTTTTTCAAAGAGACAAATCAGCTGCTGCTTGGAGACTGTGTTAGCCATCTTTATTGCACTCAAAAGAACAACTTAAGACACACACAGTGGATANTCAAATAGGTGGTGGCGGTGGTATTTTTGTTTTTAATTCTTTTTAACTCAGTTAAATTTTTATTCAGTGAAAAAAGTTGACACCAAGACAGAAAAATTATCTTAAAATTGTGCAACAATGTAGTAAAATCTTCAGCAGAAATCAGTGACTTGGAAACCTAGCAAGGCGATTGAAGTTATAAATACCTAATTTTACTTTGGAGAGAAACAAGTACACAGTGTTTCACTTTAAATAAGAGCAGAACAGGCCTTTATTTTGCTGCAGATACTTCTGACTTTGCCTAAAGTGTCTAGTAAGTCTTAACAAGAGTCTTTAAATGAGGAGTGACATGGGATATCTCAGGGTAGTAATGTTCCACTTCGGCATTCATGCTCAGCNCATTGAAGTTATTACACACAAAACTAACACCGTTCTTGGGTTATCACTCGGCTCTGATGATTAAATTTATAATGTGGCTGCTCAAAACAATATGGGCAGAAACACATGCAACTGATCCTCCCCCAGCCACGGTCAGTGGTGGTATTCCACCCGAGAACGCACTTCTCGTCTATCTAGCCCACAGTGCATATCTCTTGCGAATTATCCCGTATCTCAGTCTTGCATAGGAAGTAGTCTATATAAACTTAATGCTCTGGCTTTTATTACACAAAAGTTGTACCTGAAAAGCAGCACACACTCCAGCTAAGAAAAACATAGTTGGAATGTTGAAATACAATCCCAACACAAGGAAGGGCCTGCAGAGTTCAGAGTCGATTCTTACAGCGGCAATGGGGATAGGGTTCATTCATTCATTTTTATATATCTGAATTTCTCCTGAGGGGACCTCTCCTCACCTCTCTGCTGAAGGAAGAGAAATCTCAGGAACTCACCATGGCCCTCTTCATGGGACAGAGAACTAACCTATGAGATGGGGTTTGGGCCCAGGGAACAGAGTGTTACAACTTGTGCTGACCACTGGGGGCTATGTGAAGGCAGGACGCACCAAGGAGACACTGATGCTTATCCTTAAGGGGCTCAACATTACCACTGGCCTTTCTAGCTCCCTTCTAGACATCTAGTGTCTTCTGAAAGGCCTTTTCTATAAGCTGGAGAGTGTAGTTTAATCTAACAGGCCACCTATCTGGAGAGGAGAGAACATGCAAGTGACTGTCCCATGTCAGCTTGCAAACATACCTAGTGATGCAATCAGAGGTAGCACCTGAAGAGCCACTCCTCCAAAAGCCAGAGTGCCAGTCAGGTGCCCAGCAGCAGGTCAAGTTCTCCAGCTTGCTAGGCATCAAGCAGTAATAGAGAGTCTCACCTGTCTGCTCAGGTGTGGCCCCTCTCCATAAACCTTGGAGGAACTNGCCTCTGTCACTGCATCCACATACACCCACATCCCACAAAGCTCAAAGGGTAGTCAATACAGGGAGGAGAAAAAAAATCAGTTCCCACAGTCGACAGGAAACCAAGTACGTGGTGTTCCAGTATATTCNATTCCCTGTGAGGTGGAAACTTCCCAAGACTACACATAGCTTAGCTTTAGTTTCCTATTGTCANTCCAACCTCTTGCAGGTTGATACATCAAAACCTCCACAAAGCTAAGCAGAGGGAAACGGGAGTGCGTGCTTGAAAAGTTCACAAAAATATACAATTTACACATAGCTGCATCTATCTGGCTTAGTCTTCGGGACCTCAGCTCTGATATTTATACAAAATATTCTAGCCGTAAATGGCTGCATGTTTTCAAACAGCACAGTGCATCTTCCGAGGAGAGGGGTTGTGGTGGGTCTGTACAGTACTATGGTTCAGCATCGGGAGGGCCTGGAGACGGCTCTCAATGCTTGGCAACAACTCACGTTGCCTGCAGGAGACATATGCTCTGTGAAAAGGCTTGCTTGCAGAAAAATAGACAATAATGCCTCAGAGCCTTTTACACCAGCTTCTACAAATGCCACCAAAAACTTGGCAGGAAAAGAAAAGGAGAAAATATACTTTCCTAGCAGTTCAATTCAATGGCTTCCCTCCCACCAGACTGTTAATCTTTCAGCTACTTAAAGACTTCATTTAAGCGGAGGTGGGGGGGGCTGGAGGAGCATTGAACAAAACTTCAAAGCAAGACAAGATAAAGCTGAAGACATTCCAGTCTGGGGNAAAAATAATGACAAAGAGGGTGAGAGGAAAGAAGAGAAAAAAAATAAGTTATAAGACAACTGACTCCTTGTTCCTAGGATTTGATACCAGGAACTAGAGCCACACAACACACTACGTATCTACAGGTCAAAATGCTCATTTAATATACATATTTCCTAACAAAAAAATGGCTCTTATTTTCCAAACAATCCTCAGGTAAATTGAGACTCTATTCCCACCAAAGAATGATACTTTTAGTTAAAAGAAACCAAGCACTTGTGAGGCGGGACTCGTTGAATGGAAGGGGAGGCAGGTTTCACAAAACTTGCATATAGAAAACGTGTTCAGAGGCAGAACTTTGGAATATTCACAGAGCTTGCTGCTCTTCCGCTGGGAGGAAATCCTCAGTGAGGTTGTTCATACATCACAAGTCACGACAAGCTGGACATCGGTGCCTACACGCCGGACTGATGGATGGGTTGAGGCCACAGAGAAGTTCACAGAACTTTCAAGTGGCTGGTGACATGAAACATGGTGGGGGGGTGCTGTGTTTAGACACACATGGTGTTTCACAGAGAATACAAATGAACAAATCTGCTGATGGAGAAGTCAAATGTTTAGATCACCTCCATCCTTGGCAATACCTACAACACTCTCTACGGATGGGTGGGGGCCCAGGCTAGGGAAGTGGGGGTGGGGGAATAGAGGGTGGGGGTGGGGATCCAGAGAAGGCACTGACCAAATTCAAAATGACTGCATATATCAGTATGGACTTTTGAGGACAATTCAGTGGCTTAAACCCAATATAAAATTTTACATTTGAAATTCTTTGGTGGTGAGTAAAAACAAAAGGAAAACTCAAATTAAAAATGGAGACATGGCATACTATATTTGCAATGCATATCTATCATGGCACAGATCTAGAACTTTCTCCCACAACCACAGTAATTTTTTTCAAGTGACAATGATCCCAGTGTATAAGAAAGCAGTGTCAACACTTGGCGGCTTCCAGAGGTACACTTTCTACAGAGACATGCACAGTAACAGCCCACAGATTCCTAGAAGACAGGGGGTGTGGCTTGCAGGGCTTCCTAGGCTGGAGTTCCACTGAATTGGAATCTAGCACTAACCCAGAACTCTCTCCTGCCAAAGACCTGTCCCTGGCATGAGTGAAATGAAACAGATTGCTCCTGCTCCCCCTGCCATGGGCAGGGGGCCCTCAACACCTGGGGTTTCAGAAGACCACTAAAATATGGCCTTATACAGAGTCCCAATAAATTAACAAAAACAACAGATCAGGACCTTCCCCCACAAGACACCCCCACACTTAATGTAAACTAAATCCAAACAAAAGGTAAAATCTGAGCAGTTTCCAAGGAGAAATGTGATTCCGCCTATCACTCTCTCTCTCTTGAAGTTTTTATTAAATACATTTCTGCGTCTTAGAAAAATAAAAAGAATAGTCAATTTAATGAACCAAAATGATCTCACAGACTTAAAAGCATGCCCAGCAAGCACAGCTCTGTAAGACGACATCAGTGTCAAATCAAAGCAACGTGGTCACTAAAATCAACCTGGTCTCAAGTTCACAGTTGATACTACAGACTTTATTCACTCCTTTCTCTCCTTTTTTTTGTTTTGTTTTGTTGGTTTTTTTTGTTGTTGTTGTTGTTGTTGTGGTTTTGGCCCATATAAAAATAACATGTTGCAACTCAAAGTGCATCTTTTAAAATAAACCATCAACTATCTTTATCAAATAAAATATTTACACCATTTGGTTTCTAATGAGAAAAGCTCCTTCACGCTATCACCATGGGGACATCGTCTGAGAATCCAGTTATCATAGGAGCGTCTTCATCGTCCTCTCCTAAAGACAAAACAGTCAGGCTTTGGTGAGTTCCAGCGGAGTTTTATATGACCCCACATGCCATCCCTCTGCCCATGCCCACAGACTTACAACAACCCCCAGCTAAACTAACACTAACTAGTTCTAAACCCTAGCTTGGCTTTCTTCTGCCATGCTCAGGTCACCTTCTTCCCTTCCCTAAGTGACCCAACTTATTTTAATAGTCATTTGAAGTAAAATCTGTAGCAAGGTGAATCTCATCCCCTACAGCTAAATGGGTGGCTTGGTTTCTCCTACTTGAATTATCGGTCTTCTTTCTCATTTGAATGTGAACTGCTCTGAGGAAACAGAGATGGAGGCCGAGGGGGCGCTTAAGAATTTTGAGGGCAGCTTCCCAGACTTCATGGCTGTCCCTTTGAGACTCTTGTTGCTTGGCATTTTGTGACTATTGGATGGCACCCTCATAGGTCAACCAAAGGGAGCCACCCATTCATGCAAGGCACTCCAGGTGCTTGCTGACTAGCAAAAGCAAAACCAGAGAAGGCAAGGGGATACAGGTGATCTCACATGACCACTGGGGAGGAAAACACACCGCTTCATAAAAAGAAAAGCAGCAACAGCGGTCTATAGGAAACTCACATCTGGTGCCTTGAGTTTGGGGAAGCCTTTCCCACACTCACTTTATTACATGACCTGGCTACTAGCTCTCTCAGTTTAGGGCTTGCAGCATGAGAAGACTTCTCATTGGGATCAAAAGATTTCCCTCCCCCTTACCGTACATCACCCCCACACAGAGTAAGAAGAGGCTGCCCTTGCAATGGAAAGAGGTGTGGCTGACTGAAGGGCTTCACCCAGAAGCTGACTGGAGATGTGACTTTCATCTTGGAGTCCTCCAGAGGGAGGATTAGACNGGGNTCAGGGGAACACACTTGAGGATTGTTTTGAAATTTGGGGAGCATCCAAACCCAGGTCCTAGTACTCTCTGTTCAAAGGNGACTCTTCCACTTCTCCCTGTTAGGGCCAGAACTANACAACTAAAGAGAATGTGGTATTTTGATTAAGGAACAAGAAAAAGGAAAGATCCCAGACAGTGGCAACACTGGAGTGACACCTGTTCTGAAAGGATGAGCTGAAAGAATCTTCCCTGATCACATCTCTGGCTCTGTGGTGTTTGCCCCTGGTACCNCTGCCTACTTACCCAGGTCATCCCCGGAGGAGAAGATGGCGGAGCCCAGCCTGGAGCTGTAGTGGCTGTTGGCGAAAGCAGTAAAGCTGCTTTGGAGGCGACGGTGCTTCGTATAGAGGATGGCAAAGCCTACACCCAGGCTCAGCAGGATCAGGAACAAGATAGGAACCACTACAGCGGCAACATCGGTTGACCTGGCAGCCTGGACTGCTGCTGTATCTCCACCTGCAGAGGCAACATGCCCTGCCAGTGAACCTTCTACCTGAGGGCCAGAAAAGGATGGCCCAGGCAACTTCTCTAGGCCCCACCAAAATAGAAAAAAGAAAGGAAGGAAGGAAGGAAGGAAGGAAGGAAGGAAGGAAGGAAGCCCAGAGTTTGCAAGGGTTCCAACAACCAGCTTGCTTTTCTTGTGTGACATGATCCAGCACATGTGTGAAGCCTGATGTTTTCCAAGTACTTACCATGAGTCCCTAGACCGTGGGCCTTGTACATGCAAATACAGTAATTACATTAGACTCCTAATCACTGCCTTGTTGGTTATTTAGATAATCTCTTGGAAGGGAGACCTTTGTTGGGACATCAACACTGATTTCATTAGCATTATTACTTAAGGCCGCTTGCTTGCCTACATAAGAGGATGTGAAATCAGACCACTAATTAACGAGATTGCAATTATTTCCCCCTACTTGGCACCAAAGTCACTCCGCACTGCAATTACCTGAAGCTCCGCAAACCGGATTCCTTCACNGAAACACTGACTTGACAGCTCACTAAGTTTTAATGTTTGTTTTTTCCCTCTCTTTCACTTAAGTAAAAAAGAGAAACGATCTTTCCATATACATTTGACATTCTTAAAAGCTCATTACTAAGCCTCTTGGTTGTCTATAACCTGACAAAGATGCTGCCTTCCCATGGTCTTAAACACATGATGGCTTTAGATGGCTTACGGATAGGGAAGTCCTCCCTGGGGCTCTGGAGAAAGACCAAACTCCATCCTTCAACTCCACATCTGTTGGAGTTGGGGCCATTGTCTTGAGAGTGAGTAAAATTTGCACATTACAAACCTTGGAGCTAGTCTGAACTTGGGGGCAGGGAAATGGAGCTATGGAGTCAGTTTTTAGCAATGAAGTCAGAGTGACCTTTGCTTGCGCATGGTTTCTATAGACCTTGGAGTTGCTCGCTGGTGTAGGGGGAGATGGCATAAGCAAGCTCCCCTCTCACAGAAAAAGCATCATAGCTACCCAGGGATTCAAGCAGACACAGTACTCATCAAAATGGACCAGAGAACAGCCATTTCTTGTAGGAGTAATCTAGCAATTCAGTATGTATGATTCTATTTAAATTTCTTTCATTTTCTGAACAGGAAGAAAGAATAGTTCCCAGCCTACCCCAATGGTGAGATGGTAAATTAAAGAACCACTCCCAGGCTGGACTTCTGAGGGTTTAATCAGCCTGATTCCCTCAAAGCAGCTGCCAGGGGCCTCACGACAGACAGTTTCCCCCAATGTGTATTTGACAGACTAATGACTGGTTTTGTTCAAAACCAGGGCTTATTAAGGAAAAAGCATATTATCAAGTGTTTTGCTGCTTATTTTCCATAGGATCTTCCCAGAGCTTTGATTCTGCCAGGACTCTCTAACGGGAGATAGAAGAAGAAAGTGTTCATCCCCCAAAACAGTGGTTCCCAACCTTCCTAATGCTCTGACCCTTTAATACAGTTCCTCATGTTGTGGTGACCTCCAANCATAAAATTATTTTTGTTGCTCCTTCATAACTATAATTTTGCTACGATTATGAATCATAATGTAAATAATTTTGGAGATAGAGGTTTGTCAAAGGGCTTGAGACCCACTGGTTGAGAACCACGGCTCTAAGAGACTGCTTATTCTGCAGAGGCCCCCCCCCCAACCTAGGAAGGACTGTGAAGGAACACTTAACAGCAACCCTGCCTGGTTCTGGGCTAGAAATAAAGGTACCTGCAAAGTCTAGTGGTAAGATATTTGTTGAAATCCTGGCCAAGCTACCACAATGTGAGTACTTTCCTTATAAAGCAGCAATGTGGCCTAATGTGTGTCCCAAAGACAGAGATCTCAGGTCATGACAGGAAGTGCTAGCTGTACAAGGTGGGATGAGCTAATGACATGGGGAATTACAGGTCTGTTAGCACATTCAGGGCTCCAACAAGTCTCATGAAAACTGCCAAAAAAACTCTTGTTTGTCTAGCCCCCCATGGTTAATCATCATAGTCAGCTTGACTGGATTCACTCAATCACGTGAAAGACTGAGGCATATTTCTGGGTGTCTGTGAGGGCCTTTCAGAGGGAATAAGGAAGAGGAAAGACCCACCTTCAGTGTGGGTGGCACCAGCCCCATGGGCTTGGGGCTTGGATGTAATGATGGAAGGGAAGGAGAGAGCTAAGTACCAACATTCTTCTACTTCTGCTTCCTAGTTGCTAATGCAGCCTAAGCAGCTGCCCCAGACTCCTGCCGCCACGCCTTCTCCTCCATGATGGGCTCTGTCTCCTCAAATCGCCAGCCAAAATAAATCCCCCTCTCTCAACTTGCTTCTTGCTATGTAGCTGGTCACAGTAACAAGGGAGAAAAAGCAACTAATAGACCTACTGAGTTTTGTAAATAAATCCTCCTTCTTGCCCTTTCCTGAACTTTACACTCAATGTGGTACCTTGCAATCCCAGTACTTTCTGTACTAGTCCCAAGGCTGGTCAAGAAGTATTTATTAACTCCATCAGTATCCGACTAAGTTGGTACTTAAGTGATTTTCTTAGGCACACCGACAGTCCTTGAAATGTGTTTTAGAAAGATCATCAGAAAAACCATCGCATCCCTCTCCTTCCTCGGAANAGGACACAAACAGGATGGCCCCACAGCAACTTACCTGAGCTCAGTTCATCATACAGCAGCACGGCAGGCTCCCCACAGATCTGGCTGCCAAAGAGACATCGTGCTTGGACCGTGAATGTGTAATTATGACCCATCTTCAGGTTAGACACTTTAAAGAAATTGTCAGTAGTATTCCCAAGGTAAGCAGTGAGATTCATAGCACTGTCAAACATATGGATCTCATAACCCTGCAAACAAAGCACACAATGGACCATTCAGAGGTTTGAATAAGCAGCCTGATGGTTTCTGTTACTGGCTCCAGTTATAGGGGAGTCCTTTCTGCAAGGTTTTATGGATGCTTATATACTTTGTTTCTTGCTAGTTCTTTTGATTATATGATTGAGATATTAAACTCAGAAAACAGGATTTTCCTAACTGACAACGTGCAGAAAAGGAAGTGCGAGGTATGGCTTGCAGGAGAACCATTTCAACCATCACATACTCAAAGTTCCAGGTAGCAGCTGCTTGTGTCCAGCAATACCAATACCTCAAAGAACCCGGGCACTTTAGTAATACTTTGCANTAAGGGATTTGACTAGTGACACCTCCTGGTGGCAGTGGGTTCAGGCAAGACGAGGGAACATGCCATCAGAAAAGGAAACACGTGCCTCCCTAGAACCAACTGTTGAAAGGCCACTGTCATTNACTTTCTGTCTCCTAGCTTTCTAGCTCTTTCTAGGCTGATCCCAGAGCCAAAAAGCCTGATGTTGACAGAGAAGCGGTAAGCAGGTTGATGTCTCTCTTCACAGGAGGACAGTATGAAATAATCTTTTCCCTCATTGTCTCAGGAAGTCCCGACTGTCATGCTAGGAAACGGACAGGCCAGACCCAAGATGCTGGCTGGGATCAGACTGGTGGCTAGCTTCTCTGCTNCCCTCCAACATCCCAGTGTCAAACTCTGTCCACATCTGAGCCCATCGGGCAATCAGCCTCTTGGCTCCTACCCCACTGACATGTCTCAAATGCTAAGCCAGGAGGAGGAGAGAAGGGCACACCACATCCGTGCCAGCTTTCACTGTACTCTCAACCTATAGCTGGGCTCCTGCTGTCCATACAGGCTCCCCTAGTGGCAAATGGCTACCAAGTTGGGCTCCCCAACACATGCTTGGCACCCCACCCCCACCCCCTTTCTTATAAGCTAGTAATGATTATTTATTATCTGGTGTAAATCCAGCGTAGAACATCTGTCACATATGTAAAGACACAAATAAAACAATGTACACAACCATCAACCATCTATACTTTCCTTCCGTAGTCCTCCTGTTAGGCGTTTATGTTTCCTCTTTCTGTCACGAAGCNGAGTATATGACACTTTAACTCATTGCTTTCTCAAAGTAAAATCTTAGAATAACTAAATGAGAGACACTCATGAGAAACACTTCAATGTTTTTTATAGGTATTATCAAAAAGCCTTCCAGAACTTTGAACCAACTTATATTCTCAGTGTCATACCCCAGCCATTTCCCACACTNGCATTACTCTCCCAGAGTTCTTTGCAGGCTTGATGTCTTTGCCATTAGCTTTGCTAGGGGCCTTTGTTTTCCTGCTCGCAGCTGCTGGAGTGCTTTCCTGTTCAGTACCTTTCCAACATTGGAGTGTTCCTGCGTAGATTTCATATTCTTAAGGACATTCAGCANNTAGATATCACAGCTATGGGAGCNGTGAGGAGTCTCAAAGTGTACCTGAGCCTGGCTCTCACATTACACTGTGGAAAACCCTTGGGCTCTTTGCCTACACTTTCTCCAGGTGACCGCAGCTGGACCATCACAGCCCTACTTTGCTTTCAAGGGGACTAAGCCAGTTCTAATGAATAATGAGTCCACCCTCCTGGACAAATCTCTTGGATCTCACTCTCCTTCCTGTGGTGTCAGAGTACTAGCCTGCCAATAGCAAAACAAAGGTATTTTTTTCATATGCCAACAAAGTATCTCCATGGACTTCTTGCTCCTTCTAATTACTCTGAGGGGACACTGATGAGGTACTAGATCGAGAGTGTGGCTCAGCTTCCTGGCACTGGAACCACGGCCTAGCTGTCAACAGGCCGGGAAGGGCAGGGTGCTTGGTTCCAATGCTGAGCGTGGTCCAGCTGCAGGAAGCACCAAGAGTGTCCCACCCGTTCCTTTCTTCCAAGGACAAGTGTGTGGCTGTGAGCGCTGACTACAGAGGTTCTCGCACTTAATGGGCAGCACAAACATTTCACTNATCAGCAAATGGTCTTTTCCTTCGCAAGTTCACTCCCACGCCCAGTGCTTTTCTTCCTTCCTTCTTCACGCTGTCTGCCAGCCTGGAGTTAATGAACTCATGTCTAAAACAGCCTAAAACTAGAGTTCCAAAGTCACTGAGGATGCACGAGGAACTTACCCTGGTTTCACTGAACTGCTTTTCCTTTAAGGCGAGGCTTTTCCAAAAGAGAAGAACGTGGTCATTTTCTGTTATGATTTTTAAGGCGTCAGGTGCTGATAATGAAACTGAAAATGGAAGATGAAGCCACTTAACAGTTAGTAGACATACATCTGAGCCTTTGCTTCCTCATCTAGAAAAAGAGGCTGAAAAAATGCTCCCAGANTCCAAGGGCTGCAATAACGATGGGACAATGGAAAAACAAAACAAGAACGCTGCTCAGTATAGCACTAGTGGTGGCTGTTATTAGTCCTTTAACCATGACATCCAGACATAAGGCAGAGGCAGCAGGGAACAAGGAGAGAGAACAAGTTATGTCTGAACGCAGGGCCCCNAAGGGCATGGACAGTGGCCTAGGTNCATGACATACATCATCAACCTTAATAGGCCTGGACCCCCACTACAGCAACTGTTGACACTGTTTGCTGCTATCTAGNCAGTGGAGTTCATGACTCATTCACTGGGCAGAAGACTAACTAACCTTCTAGGCCACAGTCTTATTATTGGTCTCCCTCCATTCTATCTGCCTGATCAACATGAGGGCTACTGTGACATAGTCCAGGTCCTCATTGCAATGTTTGGCCTCGCTGGGAAATACTGTTGAGTCTCTTAACTCTCTTGAACATTCCTCCCTTCCTCCCCTAGCCATGGTAAGACACACTAAGGGAGGGTGGCGTGAAAAAAGACTAACAGAGACTGGACGCAGCTCAGTGGTAGAGCGCCTGCCTAGCATTCAAAGACACTCTGAGTTCAAGCCCTTGAACTGCATTATAAAAAAACAAACAAACTTTAAGAATACAGAAAATAAGAGTCTTTCTCAGACGACTGAGTCGTGGCCCTCTCACCCAAACCCAGGAAACCCCACATCCCTGCCTTGGTCTGCTGTAGCACAGAGAGAGAGGAACAGTGTTTCNACATCCTACAAAGATACTACGGCTTTCCTCTGTGCCAAGGTTCGTAGGCACGAGGTTGCTCAGTGTGCAGCAAGGCCTTTCTTCCTTTCCACTTACCTGTGGTGATTTTTATGCTGGAATCCTTGCTCATGTTCCCCAGCTGGACAACAACATGGTATCTTCCTCCAGGTTCCAGCTTGTTAAGGCTGTACTCCACAGTACTGTTGCGAGATTTGACCTTGTAGCTCCTATCCGTCTTCCTGATCAGATCTTTCACTGCAATGGCGTAGAACTAAGGCAGACAGAGGGGGGGATCTGAGTAGCGGTCAGATGCAAGGTCAGATTTTACTTGAAATCAGCTCCTGATTATTAATATCTTCTAGAGTGTAAGCGCCATTGTTTTAGTCACTGTTCTATTGTTGTGAAGAGANACCGTGGCCAAGGCCAGTCTTATAAAAGAAAGCATTTAACTGGAGCCTTGCTTATGGTCTCAGAGGGGAGTCCATTATCAACATGGCAGGAAGCATGGCTGTAGGCATGGCATTGGAACACTAGCTGAGAGCTTNACATCCTGATCCACAGGCAGAGAGAGAGAGAGAAAGCCTGGGCCTCGAATGGGCTTTCAACACCTCAAAGCTCACTGGCAGTGACACACTGCAAACAAGACCAGGCCTATTCCAATAAGGCCACACCTAATCCTTCTAATCTTTTTGAATAGTTCCACTCCCTGATAACCNAGCATTCAAATATATGAGACTATGGGGGCCATCCTTATTCAAACCACCACAGTCATGTAACAGTTAGCATACCATCTTGTTCAGGGAGTAATGACGAGAGACAATGTGTGTGCATGTTCCATACAGAAACAATCCTTTTTCAGGTATGTTCAATGTGCAGTTGGTTGAGTAAACAGATATGGAACTCAGGCACAGGG
>LZPO01097276.1:8839-52919 GCA_001675575.1 Neotoma lepida | reverse complement strand
AGAACATTCTTGACCGTGGTAAGGAAGATTAACTTCAGCACCTTCAGCATGTCCACACATGTAAGGACCAGGCACACTCCTCCTCACACATGTAAAGTGTGGATAAGCACACCCTCAGTCCACAGCATCCTTAGGAAATAGTTTGTTCACTGGATAAAGTATTTCCTGCACAGGCATGAGGACCCGAGTTCAGATCCCCAGCACCCACGTAAAGGCTGGCCATGGTGGCAAGTGTCTGTAGCCAGGCAGGCCAAACAGTGAGCTCCATGTTCAGTGAGAGATGCTATCTCTCGTGGAGAGAACACGGCAGAGAGATTCAGCACTGGCATCCGGTCTTCACATAAGCACATAAGGTGTGTACACACGTGGGTGTGCATACCAACACACCCACCAAATACACCAACTTTAAAAATACATTATAAACTGGTGTGACAGTGCACATCTGTCATCCTAGCTACCTGGGAAGGAGAGGCAGGAAGATGGCAAATTCCAGGCCTGCTTGGGCTGCAGAGCAAGTTTGGGGCCAGCTGCAAATTAGTGAGTGTCTCAAAATAAAATTTAAAAAGGACTCAGGATGTAGCTCAGTGGTAGAGTGCCTTCAGGGATGTTCAGGGCCCTGGGCTCAGCCTCCAGGATCACATATCCATACATACGAACAAATCAACTACAACACTTACACCCCTCTGGAGTCCTCAGGGTCACAAAGTCATTGGTGTTGTGCACCTTGCTGAGGCAGTGGACCTGGACTTTCACATGGTACGTGGTATCTGGCTTCAAGACTTTTAGGACAGTGCTTGTTTTATTGCTGTGAGTCTCCAGGGTCTTCCATATGCTCTCTCCAACCACCCTGACCAAAGCAAGGAAGACAATGTCACAGAGAGGCGGTATGGGGGGTGACAGAGATGCTGAAGAGGAGTTCTCCATGCACATAACAGGAGAACTCACAGGGCATCCCATGTCAATGGCAACTGTGGTTAAATTGGGACCCACCTGTAGTAGACATTGTACACACAAGAGGCAGAGGGCATTTTCTTGGGTCGCATCCAGGTCAAAGTTACATCCCCAGAGAAGTCAGCTGTCCACTGAAGATTCTGTACTTTGTATACAGTTAACTCATCTACAGAGATACAGAGAAAGAAATCAAAGTTCTGTCTTACAAATCCTTGAATTTCAAAGAACTCCTTTGAGGTAGAACCACTATGGTCTAAATAGTTAAGAGGACACAATCATTATATGGGAAGATATCCCAGAAAATGTGACTACAGCCCCCATACTACCTTTCCTAAATTTCCCATTACTTATGCATTTTACCTCCCCCACGCCTGTTCAATTTAAACTTGATTCTCAATAGAAGATGCTGCAGGTCAAAGGATGGCTTGTACTCCAGACAGCAGAACTGAGCTAACCCCACCTGCCGCATGAGGCTCTGTGAGAGCAATGGTGTATACATCAGCAAGGGTAAAGATCATGGGGAACACACACAGAGGAGGCTTTTCACTCCTGGGGAAGAGCTGGCTGCATGGTCCATCAAAATTGGACCACACCTCCCCTCACTTGGCACTCCTAGGTTGAGCACATTTTCAAGTAGAGACAAAATTCCAAAGGTTCTAGCTAGAAACCCCCACAGTACCTGGGAGTGGGGCTGTCACTCACCACTGCAGGCCTTCTCATCACTCTCATCTGAGCAGTCCAGGAAGCCATCACAGCGTTCAGAGAGCACAATGCAGGCCTCTCCATCCTCACACTTGAACTCCCTGCTCATACAGGTCAAGGTGCTGTGAGTGGCTGAAATAGAAAGGACCTTCTTAAACCCAGAGGGGAAGCATATGCTGTATGGTGTGGCTGGGCCCAGGTTCACCACGTTTAAGAAAAGTAGGTTGGTTTATTTAAACTATTGATTTCTGCTCCAAAATTCTCCAGAAAGGGAAGTAGAATGATGCTAGCCATGTGGTAGCATTGTACTTAACATTTAACTAGAATCTCCCTTCAGGAAGATTGGAAGCTCTGGGGTCATAAAGACTAGATGAGGGTTTTGTTTATGCTTATTTTTGAGACAGGGTCTCAATTATTTCTTGCCTCCAACTGGGTATATACCAGAGGATGACTCTGAACTTCCGATCCTCCTGTCGCCATCTCCTGAGTGCTAGGATTACAGGCATGTATAACTATGCCCCAGTTTATGCAATGACAAGGATCAAACCCAGGGCTTTGTGCATGCAAGGTGTGCTGGCTAATTTTATGCCAACTTTACAACAGCTAGAATCATTTTGGAAGAGGTAACCTCAATCGAGAAAATGTCATCATCAGATCGGCCTGTGGGAAAGTTTATGATTCATTTTCTTGATTGATGACATAGGTGGGAGGGCCCAGCTCACCATAAGAAGCGCCATCCCTGGGCTTGTGGTCCTGGGCACTGTAAGAAAGCAGACTGAGCAAGCCAGTAAGCAGCACTCCTCTGTGGCTTCTGCTTCAGTTTGTGCCACCAGGCTCCTCCCCGTTACCAGACTCCTCCCTGCTTGAGTTTCTGCCCTGACTTCCTTTGAGGATATACTGTGACATAGAACTGTATGTTAAAAATAAACCCTTCCCTCCCCAAGCTGCTTTGGTCATGGTGTTCATCACAGCAGTAGAAACCATAACTAAGATAACAGGGAGGTAGGCAAGCACTACATCAAATGTAATCCATCCTCAGCCCAGACAAGGGCTGAAACCCTTATTCAGTGTGATCTCAAGCACCTCCCAAAGTTCAACACCACTCTGGAAGGCTGGTTAACAATCTCACTGCTACCTATATGTGAGGATCTAATGAGATTAAGTACCTGCAAAGAGGCCTGGCCTTGACCAACACTGACAGATTGTAGCTATTCCCCTGCACTGATGACTATTCTGTTCCGAGTATTTATTGGTTTGCAATCTAGGAAGAAGCTATGTTTTCTGCATTGGGTAATAAAAATAATTGGATGAAAAGCAATAAAGTGAAAAGGGAGGCATGTTCACATAGCATTTTTAATTGTATGAGCCTTCCAAGTATTTTGACAAGAGAATGAAGAGGTAAGCTAAGAGTAACTTGACTCAATTCAAAGAAGGTTATTAGCCAAAGGTACATGATCTCCATTTTAGAGGAAGGTCAAAAAGGGAATAGTGACAATGTCATTGAAAATGATCCTAAAGAGAGAGGAGGATGGCTACAGAACCCAAATCTCCTATTTGAGGGTAGTCTGGGGTTGGGTCCTCCTTATACAACTCATTCCTACCTGCCCAATCCTGAATAAGAAAGGGCTATGTCAGAGACATCATGGCCCTGAGTAGGCTCTGAAGGCAACTGTGAACCTCCAAGACAAAGACTTCCACATCCTCACCCATGGAAGCTGTTGCTATGTTGCCTTACATAGCAACAGGAGACCTAGAAGATGGAATTGAGTTAAGGACCATGATGGAGAAAGCTCAACCTGTGTTAACCAAGTGGGCCCCAGCTAACTCCATGGATCATTCAGAGCAGAGACCTTTCCTGTCGCTGTCAGAAAGAGATATTCAGAGGCAGAAGGACAGAGAGATGCAAAGTTGCTGGCTTTGAAGGTAGGGGAGGAGCTCTGAACTTCTGGAAGACAGGCCCCCAGATGCTGGGGAAAGCAAAGAATCAGACAACCCCAGGAGGTTGCCAGCCCCATCCACATCTAGGTTTCAGCCTAGTGACACCCAAGTTACATCTGACTCAAAATATGTATTGCTTCAAGACATTACACGTGGGGTCACACATCACAGTGGCCAGAAAAGACTAGCATGCATTCTAACTTTGGTGTCCTCTCAGCACTTATGTTGGAGGTTCTCTTTCCTGTTTTTTATGAGCTCAGACTGTAAGTTCTCCAATGGGGCCCAAGAGCATAGCCTCTCCCAGCTCTGAGCTTCGCCTTGTGCACAAAAACATCATTTTCCACTCAGTAACTACATAACGTCATTCAGGCATACAGAACTCGGATTGAAAAAAAAATCCAACCTTAATCTAAAATACTTTCAATAAATTGTTTGATTTCAACACTAAAGAAAGAGATTAGCGAGTGGAACAATCTAAATATAGAAAATTCACAATTTCGTTTCCTCACAGTTGTCTGGTGACACTCTTAAAAATCAGATTCTTGGGACTTGCTCCAAATGCACTGCAGTGGGTATGTACTGTTTTCCATCTCCAGGTGACTCCTGGGATACACACAGGACCAAGTGTCTCTGCTTTGGGATGAGCACTGCTGCAATCCTGTCTTCCACCTAGAGCATCATGTGGACTAACAGCATAGTGTGAGACCCAGGAGGAAAANGGGTGATGTTCTCTGGAGCCGTCAAGATGCTCAAAGAGAAGGCATAAAGAATCCTGGGAGATATTTCCAGATGGGAAAATATACAGGACTGGCCAGGGAAGAAGGAAGTAGCAGGCAGGGTTGAGGAGTGTTGCAACAACTATGTCCGAGCACTGGCTTTTCATGGGGAAGATCTGAGGCATCTTTGCAAGGGTGTCTAGGATAGAGGAGCAGGTTTGTTGGGTACTTGGAAAAACTGAGCTGACAGAGAACAGGGAGTGGCTAGTTCCAGTATCTCTGTGCCAGGTTCCAGGTTCCCTGTGGATACCAAGCTCTCTCACATAAAACGGTGAAATAAAATAGTGGAGGTAAATAAACATGACCTCTGCACCTCTGCCCACACACTTTACATTATTTCTAGAAGACTTCTAGTCCCCAGCAGGGCATGATCTCTATGGAAATACGCAAGACACTGTTTTGTGTAGGAAATAATAAAAGCAAAGAGTCTCTACATGTCCAGTTCAAGTGCACTTTGACTACTTCCAGCCTGTGGCTAATAAAATACATGGTACAGAATCCATGAACACACGAGGAAACAGGAATGGCCAAAAGCATTTATGAAGAAATCTTGTGTGTATGTGTGTGTGCTGTGTATGCATATTTGCATGTGTGTGCATGTGTGTGGAAGCCCTAGGTTGGCCTTGGGTNTCTTCTTTGATCATTCTCTACTCTATTCATTGAGGCAAGATCTCTCAACTGAGCCCAGAGCTCACTGATCAGTTGACTCCAGCTAGCCAGCTTACTTCCAAATCCNTGTCTCTACCTTCCAAATACTGAAATTATAGATGAGGCCTCCACACCTGCAGGGGATCCAAATTCTGGTCCTCACATTCGTATGGCAAGTGCTTTACCCAGGAAGCCATCGCTCCTGCAACCCTTATGAAGATTTTTTACAACTAGAATACCCCTTCACCAGAGAGAGCATGATATAATGGATATCTATCATATTCTGAATAGAAATTGATTTGTCTTGGGAAGTGGAAAAGCAAGGACTGTGTGGCATATGAAGGTATATCACAAAGAGATTGGAGAANCACTGCTGGCATCATCTTGCAAGCCAAAGACAGACTCCATGCTTCTATGCACTGAGCATCCCATGATATAGGCACTGCTGTCTATGACAGAGACATGCAACATGAGTGCGGAGGACTTGCCTGCATGGTGTACCCTCCACCAAGAGGAACTACAAACATATATGTCACTCTGGGGAGTGTAGGAGACAGCGAAGGACATGCCAAGTGTTATGTGTGTGGGGGGGGAGTGTGCTGAATGGCAGGGTGGGTGACACCACTTAACACAGGAAGGTGTCAAGCTATTCTGAAGGGGATTGTCTTGAAAAACACAAGATTCCCACCATAGAAATCTCCCAGTTGGTAATAACTTGAAGCAATGACAGAAGCAACTTGTAGGGCAACTGGGGATCTGAGGCTGCTTTGAGAAGCATGTCTTAACATTCTGGGAACAAGAAAACATAGGCTTTAAAACTGGTGAGTAAGACTGTTATTAATATTTAAACCGATTAACAAAGCACATGACTGACGGGTACTGAGCACAGAACGTGGGGTGCTGGAAACACATTTTCTGTTTGATAAGGCAGTCACAATAATGGACCAAAGGGAATTGTGGGTAATAGCACATCTCGATTTTTAAGACCCTTAACTAAGCAACACCCCCATGAGTGGGCTAGATTTGAAACGGGTTGAAAACAGTGATTTAAAGGATGCCAATTAGCGAGTTCCAATCAATCACCCAGGTGGGAGGCTCTGTTTCTTTTCTTTCCCGTTAATTATTTCTAACATTCACAGGATGCGGTGGCTCGCTCTTGACTAAGATGTTCCCACTGTGGTTTTGGTGAGTGTGAGTGTGGGGTAGACCTGCTCTGCTAATAGGATGTCCGGGGTGGGGGGAGGCACCTTCTTCATTCTTTAAACGCAAATGTAGGCTTTTACACTAACCCATATTTAATTTCTCTAGGTTGGGCTTGGTGTAATCTCCTCTGATAAGAGCCTTCAAAGAGNCATGGCAACAAGGCCAGAGCTTTCTATCTGAGTAACTGTTCCAGAGCTACTGACTAGGGGTGGGGTGAGAGGTGAGGGGTTGGGGTATCCTCCTTGAAGCTTAATCTTCCTTTTACTAAAAGGGAAACAATACCAAAATCACAAGGAGATTTGGAGACCGAAGGAACGTAAGTATAGGACTTGGGAATAGTGAATGACATTAAAACTCACCACAAAACGTTAATTTACTTTCCTTTTTACATGTGTGCAGATGTACATGTATGCACATGTATGGGTGTGAGGACAGAGGTCAGAGGACAAACTTAAATATCATCCTCACGAACGGCATCTACCTCCTTTGAGACAGGGGCTTTCACAGGCCTACAGGTCGCCAATTGACNGAAGCTGGCTGGTCAAGGAGCCCCAGCGATCCTCCTGTCTCTGGTTCCCCACGGCCAGGAGCAGAAGCGCAGCCTCCCTCACCTTTCACCTTTCTGTGGGTTCTGAGGACTGAACTTGGGTCATCGCGCCTGCACGGCAAGCACGTTGCTAACTGAGCCAAATCTCAGGGCTGACTTCCCGAGTCTGGATTATTTCATCAGAAACTCAACTACTGTGTTGGCTTCGTGTCACCCGCAGGTGTGACATGCGTGCCTTTATGTTTTTGTCCAAGGTGCTGAGGACATTTTAAAATGGACAGAAAGTATATCTAACAAACAAACAAACAAACAAAAAAGACCCTCACAAATGCAAATAAAAAGTAGAAGTAACTTGATCCTTCTAGTAACTAGATCTAGTAACTTGATCTATTTCCTATACTACCTTTGACCCAATTCATCAGGAAATGGCAACATTTGGTAGGGTTCCCTCTGGGGCTCAGTCTTCCCCTTTCTTAAGAATCTTTAAGAGACAGACAGACAGACAGACAGAGAGGGGAGAGAGAGAGGAGAGAGAGCAGAATAGTGAGGGATGAGGAGGAGTGGATGTTCCTGCTAGCCTTTAGAGCTGAAGGCTTGCTGGAGAAGTAGAAAAGACGTGGANACTCTGCTATATGTTCACTGTGCAAAATGAGATATGCATGAAAAAAATGTTCTTCCTGGTACTACTAGGCATGTGACAGGGTAGGACATCAGTGTCTGCAGTGAGTAGGTGACCAATGGAGGGGATCCTGTAAGGCAAATCCTCAAGCAGGAGCGGGACCCTCATCAGAGGAACAGGTTGATGGCAGCTAGAGTGACAAGCTAGAGTGACATCACTCTAGCCTCCCCTTTCTCAGGCCAGAGGCAGTTTCCGCGTACAGACAGCAACTAAAGGTGCTNACTGGGTGCCGAGGATCAGACAAGTGACCTTAGGATCTCTGTCTTCCCCGATCCAGGCTGCCTGCTTTCTCTCCTAGCCCCTGAGCATCAATCAGCAGGACAGCTGTGTGNCCATCCATCACCTACTCCAAGGGGCTTCCCTGGGGGCAAGCAATGGGACAANTGTCGGTTCAGAACACAGCCATCATGCAGGTGTCACCTCACATGGCACTTAGGTTCCCTGTGTGGCTTATTGTTTCTCCCTGAGTATAATTATTCCAGGAGCAAAGCCCCTGGTTCTTAATACAGGGCTGCAGGTGATCTGCCCAATAGTATATTCTAAATGCCTCAGAGATGCTTGCTGAATCCTTCCACAAGGCCATGGCTTTACCAACAGGTGCTTTTAGGAATTACACATGTTCAGCAAAAAAACTCATTTAAGGTACTTTTCTTCCATTGAGAAATCTTTCCAGTGGGGATGCTCCTACTATTTAACATTTAGCCAGCTTATTAAATCCAGCATCACTATCATAGAATATGACATTCGTCCACTCAGCAATGCCCTCATACAGAATACTGTAAACATGGTTACACAGAGACACACAGGAGCCAGCTGCCCAAAGATGGAAGCAGAAGAGTGGGACCCAGAGCTCTGGAGAGTGGCCTTGGAAGATACTCACGGCAGTTGGCTTCATCCTGGCCATCCTGGCAATCCTGGTGGCCGTCACAGCGCTTCCAGTTGGGGATACATTTCTTTGGTTGGTGACACTCGAACTCAAACCGGTCACACCGTCCACGCTGGGTGGGAGTGGAGGCAGCAGTAGTGTTTGCTAGGAAAACATTTTTTTATATATTAATTTTTGATGTGGAGGGAGTTTGCCAGGAAGGGCAACCATTCCACTATTGGATGTACTAGGGGAGTGCAGGCCTGCAGGAACTGCAGNGCANTGGGGTGCGGTGTCCAGGCACCTGCCAGCTGTGGAGAGAAAGCAGGTAGGACACNGTGCCTTATGCTGCTCCTCACAGGGCCCCACCATAGACTCACCTGAGAGATTCTCTCTAAAGACATGGGTTGTGGATAAGAAGCAAGGAAAGCAGGCTGACAAGGCCAAGCGATTAAGGAAGCCAGAGGAGGCTGTATCCTACCCTAAGCTACCGTAAGAGAAAGCTCTGAGCCAGCCAGCTCAGTATCACAGGATCCTCCAAAGGCTCAGAAATTGTCTCTCTCACCTGAGAGAGAAGACTGAGGAAGAATCAGGCAAGGGGACTAGGACTAGAAGAAATTTCAAAACAGCCTCATTACTACTCTTCCGTTCTGGTCCCAGCCCAGGAGACAATTGCTCCCGTACATGAGCAGGGGCCGAAGCCTGGCTGGTTGTGGTTTGCAAAGAATGGAAACAAAGGGACTGTTTAAGAAGCCATAACTGAACAAGAACATGCTAATGATAACAGAGGCACTGAACTTACAGTCAGCCAAAGAGAAGTCAGGTAACTTCCTCACATGAGACCCTGACAGTTTAGGCAAGGGACCTAGAATTATCTCTAAGGACACTGACCAGCTTCAGGGATAAACAAGGAGATTACCAAGGCCTGGGGTTTCCCAGCAAACAGGCTAGCCACAAAGCACGAAGCTGGCACACCCATCCNTGTACTCAGAATCACTGAGCAGCATTTTAGTTCCCATCCTGGAACACAAGTAGCAATAAAGAATTATCTAAGAAAAACCTTTAGCCTCAAAACAAAAACAAAATAAAATATAATAACATACACACACATACACATACACACACACACACACACACACACACACGGCTCTAAGAAAGGAAACAGACATTGTAAGAAGCAAATATTAGGAGGCTTGGGATGGCTTAGTGGCTAAGAGCCACTGCTCTGCAAACATGAGGACTTGAGTTTGAATTCTCAGCCCCTTGTTAAAAAAACAAAACAAAACACAGATTCGGTAAGGGATTGCTTCAAAGCATTAAGCTGAAAAGTAATAGATGAAGCTGCCCAATGCTGACGTCCTGCTGTGGCCTCTGAACGCACACCAACAGGCACACAACTTGTTCACACACATCCTGTACATATACACCTCAGCACTAAACACACACAAAGAAGCAAACTTGAAAGCCAAATGTCCTTAGTGTGCTCACAGAGAATATATAAGAACAGGCACAGTACTAAAAGGAACAGTAATAAAAATGAAAAACGATTGGATTCGATATAACAGAAATGAAGAAACTCAGAGGCAGAGTTGGCCAAGTAAAGCAAATATCCCAGAAAGTAAGATGAAAATGGCAAATCTTTAAATCTGAAAATGATTCATTTTTTTAAAGCAAGAATAAGGGGGCCAGATGTGGTGACTCATGTCTGAATACTCAGCTACTCAGGAGGTAGAGGCAGGAGGATTACACAAGTGTGAGGCTGGTCTGGACTACACAGCTAATTGTAGGGCCACAGAGCAAGATTGAAACAAGAAGGGCGTGAGGAGAGGATCCGATCAACAGACATGGCAGACAACATCACAAGAAGAAGATGGAGGTACGCATCATTAACTGAACACTGCAAAAAAAAAAATCCCTCAAACTAAAACACACGGATTCCCACAGTANATGGAAAAGATTGTACACTGTAGTCAAAAGTCAAAGCACTGAAGCCAGGGGGAAGATCTGAGAAACTCGCAGAAAATTTACAAGGAAATGTGACCACACACAGACTAGCAGCTCAAGCTGCCCATGGCTTTCCCAAGAGCTACTCAAAGAACAACAGCAGACACCTTCCAATTCTAAAGAGAAGCCACTGACAAGCTGGTGTTCTAAATCCAGCTCAGATGTCAATCAGGCCTGAAGATAGGACATAAACAGTTTCAAACAAGTCAGTCCCCAGATACACTTCCTAAACATTCTCTTCCAGGAACTTTCTAGACTGTGCGCTATATCAACCATGAAAGCGAAGAAGAGAAAGGAGAGAAATTGGGACAGATAACTNTGGAGAGCTTCACAGAGACAACTGTACAGGAGCATCAGGGCAAGCGGTAAAAACCACAGTAACACAGCAGGAAACGAACATGCTGAGGGACGCTCCTACTGTGCGCTCACTCAGCCACCGACCGCCCCCTAGTATCTGATCCACTCTGCAGGGTGAGCCCCAACAGCTCCGAGGCTAGCCTGGGGTACATACTGAGAGCCTCTCTCCAAAAATAACTGAGAGGGAACAGAAGCAGGGGGAGGGGAGGAGGGAATGGGCGAAGAGGAAAAGTGGGGGGAAAAACAGAGGAAGGAGGGAAAAGGCAAAGGGAAGGGAGAGGGGGAACAGAGAAGAGAAGAGGAAAGGGATGGGGAGGGGAAGGGAAGGAAAGGAGAAAGAGAAGAAAAGGAAAGAGGAACAGGAAGAATGGAGTGTTGAGAACTGGTCTCCTGGGCTGGGAGGATGGCTCAGTGGGTAAAGCGCTTGCCTCACAGGCTTGAGGACCTGTAATCCCAGTGTTCCTAGGGTGAGATGATGATGGGGAATTCCCAGAAGCTTGGCGGCCAGCTAGACTGGCATATGCAGCAATACACAGCAAGAGACCCTGTCTCAAAGGAGGTGGAGTGCAAGGATGAATGCTGTGGTTGCCCTCTGACCTCCACACCCCCACAAGTGTACGTGCATGAGCAAAGCACGCGCGCGCGTGTGTGTGCGCGCGCACACGCAAACACAGATACGCACACAGGAGATTTAAAAAGTAATTGATCTTCTACAAGACTACAGGGAGAAGGGAAGATAATGTGGATGGCTGTTAGCAAAGCGCAGGGATAAACGAATGAAAATGTCATCATAAAATCTACTATCTTAAACAATGATTTTTAAGAACCAAAATTTTCAAAAAATGAATGAGCAAAACCCACCAGTTAAAATGAGTGCCCCAGTTGTTAGGATATTTGTTTAATAATCACAGACCTCTCCACCACTAAGCCCCTAAGGCCCCTTCTCATTTTCCAGGCAAGAAGCCACTGGTGACTTTTAAGCAGAGAAGTGGTTGGATGCACTCNGAGGAAGATCTCACTGCAGACCTAAGAGTGGGCTCTGAAAAGNGCTGTAAAATCATGACAAACAAGTGTCATTTCTCCTCTTAAAAGCAAATTTGGAACTGCCTCCCCGTTCAAGGAAGAACCCAGCCTCCTCAGCCCTGTTCTGCCTGCAGGACAGAAGTCTCACTGTGGACCCTGGGCCTCTAGCATCACAGTAGTTGCACAGACCTTCAGCTGTTTCTGTGGTCAGCCACTAGATGGCAGTGGTCACCCTTCTTTTAGAGGGAATGCCGGCCAGCCAGCAAGCAGAAAAACTGGGTCTCCCGAGTTTGTACACACACAAANCACCTCCTTATTATCCCCGCTGTTAATTCCTCATTGAAAGGGTGGCAGGGGTAGAAGGCAGAGTAGCTGGACTTTTCTGGCAGGATTCACATAGGACAGTTTAAAAGCTAGGATGATTCCTTTGAGTTCCCACATGATCCTGGGGGTGCNGTGCCCACAGAGTCCCCTCCACAACAGCAAATGCCACTGAGCAGACCACGGCCAGGACTCACCTAGAGAGGGGCAGGCTTCCTCATCTGAGCCATCAGCACAGTCTCTGTAGCCGTCACACACCCAGGTGTCCATCACACAGGCCCCACTGCTGCAGCGGAAGTAATTGGGCAGACATGTGGAGGGTCCAGCGGTGGGGGAGGGGAAAACATGGGAATCTGAAGAAAAGCAAGCAAGGAGATCCCAAGTGTTAGCAGAAGCTAGATCTCACATAAAAAAAAAAAAAAGTGTCCCAAACCTATGCGGATGTCCCTGTTGCAGCAGCCAAAGGAGACCAGTGGCAGAGAGACGTGAACATCAGCTTCCTTACTTAGCATTTATAAGGGGTATGTCAGGGATTTCCAAAGAGGTGGCAGTCTTTCTCTCCTGCTTAGCAGATTTAATATACTACAACACTTGAAATAGAGTAATAGTCCCATGAGTTTGCCCTTGCAAGGGCTCCTGATGGCTGCTAGAGGAAGCAGGTGGAACAGACAACAGGGAGGCACAAAGTGGCTAGAGAAATCTCACTAAAGCCTAGCATGGCTGTAGCTGAAACATCACAATGACCTAAGATGAGAAGGCAAAAGGCAACAGAAAGTATATGTCCCCCACCAGGACCTGGGAACTTATTAAAGTGCACCTGGTATGGGGTCCTCTGACATTCCTAAGATACTCCGTAGAAANAGGTGTGGGGGTCTGCAGACTAAACTTTGAGAAGCAAGGCTCTAGGCTCCTAACTGTCACTAAGCCCTTCAGAGTCAGGAATGGGGAACCTTGGAGACAGTGGAAACTCTTCACACAGATCATGGAAATTCATTCCACTGCTGGTGAGAAGACACTAGTCTCTGCAGTTCAATGGCCAGCCAGCTTAGCTTAATCGGTGAGGCCCAGGTCCTCAAGTAAGAGATTGTCTTAAAAACCAAGGTGGAAAGCGCCTGAAAAGTGATAGCAGGGGTTGACCTCTGGCCTCCATAAGCAACATACAGAAAATGAAAATGAAATAAAGGAGATGATTACCCAGAAGAACTCAGCATCGTTCCTCCCTCACAAAAAGCCAACACANTGAGGATTGAGACAGGCACTCTAGGGATGGCGAGTCTGCAGACCCATAGAGCTGTCCTAGTGTCCAGCTGGGGGCTGACCCNGTCCCCAGGGCTCTCACCTCCACAGTCCTTCTCATCAGACCAGTCCCCACAGTCATTCTCTCTGTCACATTTCCACCTGTTGGGGATGCAGTGGCCGTTCTCACAGCGGAACTGAAAGTAGCGGGAGCAGTTTGGGGCTTCGGTGGGGTTTTCTGTGGAGAACAAACACACAGTCATTTCCCCTGCACCAACGTGAACACAGTGCTTCCCCTCTGTTTATCTCCCCAAGGGCCAAGTCCAGGGACAGCTGCACTACTCTCCCAGAGAAGATCCAAGGCATCCTCATGGATCCAAGGAGAGACAAATAACACCTGAGAACTCAATGGGCACCCCATCCTCTTAGGTTCCAACTCCTGACCTACTCTGGTACCCTGAGGAATGGTCACTCTGAGTTTTAACCATGACACTTTACCTAAGACATAACTTAAGTGTGATGACAGCCCAAGGATGATGGTGTCATCTATAACTTTCAGAGGGAGGTACACTCCACAACATTTACCATCATGATGGCTAATCTTCATTGTCAACGTAGAGTAGGACTTAGAGTCATCATAGAAACACAGCTTTGGGTGTGCCTATTAAGGTGCTTCCAAAGAGATTTAACAGAGCAGGAAAGACCCACCCTGAGTTGAGGGNGCATATCCCAGGGGCTGCAGCCATGGACTGAACACAAAGGAGAAAAGTGAACTTAGTGCCAGCATTCGCTTCTTGCAGCTTCCTGACTGGCTACACGACNTGACCAGCTGTCTCAAGTTGTTCTTGTCATGGCTCCCTTGCCGTGGTGGACTACATATATCCTTACACTATGTCACAAAACACACTTTCCCTCCTGAAGGTGCTTTTGTTGTGTATGTTGCCACAAGAAAAAGTACCTCAGACACCATNAGTCCTTCCCCACTGCGGTCCTTACATNTAGTGTGGCCCTCCCAACTGGGGAAGGAAGGGAAGTGGGATAAACATTCCCCTAGCACCTACTGGATATCGGTTTCCCTCCTCACTCCATCCCTCCTGTGGGGATTTGAGAACTGGCAGCAGGTGCTGCTGAGGAAGAGGAAGGCAAAGACTCCAGGTGAGACATCTGTGAGCATCCTCGCCCTACAGGTGTCCCTGTAACTGGAAGCCTGGCTGAGGAAGGCAGGTCTTCCGGCTTCTTACCACAGTTGGCTTCGTCAGAGTAATCGCCACAATCGTCCATCCCGTCGCATTTCCAAATCAAGCTGATGCACACTCCATTCTGACATTGGAAGCCGAACTCATCACACTCCTTGTGGAACTCAGGGTCTTGAGCTAGAGGGTGATAAACATCCACCAAGACCAGGTCACTTCCATGCTAGAGAGTTCAGAGCAGCGGGGCTGCTTGGAAGCAAAGATCCTCTGCTGAGAAACTGCAGAGCTGAGGGAGCCTTGAAAAACTGAGGCCAGAGTCAGTCTCAGCAGAGCAACACTGTGTTAACTAACCCATTGCACACACTCACATGGAGCTACACAGGGCTGGACCCCTAAGCCCCAGTGCTGTGCCTGCTTTGGAGATAATGTTTTCAATGAAGAAATGTAAATTAAAATAGGGTCATCAAAGTGGGCCCTGATCTAGTATGACCAGTGTCCTTAGAAAGGAAAGTCCCTACTCTTCAGCAGGCTAGGGAAACCCAGGGACCCAGTGCCAACACAGTGGGACCTTGTTTCTTTAAATAAATAAATTTCACGATCAGTTTCACCAGAAGTTTAGACAGATCCTTAGAGGAGAAAGATTATGGAAGACACTGGTAGAGACAGCATCTACCAGGGAGAGAGGTGGGGCCTAGACAGTGCTACCAACAGCTCAGGTATGAAGGACAGCGCTCCTGTTGGCTGAGCCACCCATTCAGTCTACAGCATTGTGCTGAGAGTTCAAGACATGCACAGACCCAGTGCTGTGACTATGAAATGTCCCCGACAGGCTTTTGTTTGAACACTGGTCCCAACTTAGTGCCACTATTTTGGGAGGCTATGGAAACCCGGAAGTAGGACTTAACTTGGGACAGTAGGTCAGTGGGGCTTGACCTTTGAAGGTTGCCCTGGGTCCTCAGCATCCTTCTCACTCTGCTCCCTGTGTGCCATGAGGTAAAATGCTCTCTCCCCACCACATTCCTACCACCACAATACTCTGCACAAGTACAGGAAGCCAAACAACCATGGACCAAACCCTATGAAACCAAGTAGAGTTTCCCTCTGTAAAGCTGTTCCTGCCAGCTACTTAGTCACAGTGACACAAAAGTAAGGACCAGGGGCACTCTGCAGCAGGAGAGGTTGACTGTAAAATAAAGTATACAACCTGGGGATCTGTGCCATGAAGACCATGGGAGCAAAGCTGTGCTACAGAGATATTAGCTTTTTGATATGGACCGAATGTCCTGGTCACTCACCAGCCCCATCACATTTGTGGACTGATAGATACAAGGCATCAGTACTTACGTGAGAAAAGGGACAACAAAGAGCAGACTGCGGCACTCAGACATGACCTGCACCCAAGTCTTAGGTGCCCCACAGAGTGGCCCACCTCCCCACATTCACTCACAGCATCCGGCGAAAGCGGCATCCTCGTCGGAGCCATCTCGGCACTGGACGATGCCATCACACACCATGGAGTGGAACAGACACTGCTGGCGGTTTTTACACACGAAGTCCATGAAGCGCGTGCAGAAGGGCTCTGAAAGGGAGCATCAAACAAGGGCCATGAGCGCCTACGGCTGGCAGGGGCCTCTACAGTCCTGAACAAATGCACATGGACCATTCATATTGATATGATAGCCACTGTGGACGGAGTACCTGTTTATGCAGGGTCCTGAGCTAAAGCACTTGCCATAAAGTGACTGTTAAGCCTCTGAGGCAACATTATAAGACATTTATTGTCTCTGCATATGGAACAAGAAAATAAGGATGACAACATCAAGTACTCTTTCCGCCAAGGGCACACGGCTAACTATAACCCAGAGCTTTCTGGCACAAAGCCCAAACCTTAACTATGATTAATATGACACTGACTGTCTGATATGGAGGTTAGCAATCATTTTCTACAAGAAACCGGTGTTACAGGCTGAATTGCACCCCTGCCTTCAGTTCCTCTGCTGAAGCCCTAAGACCAAGGTAACTGACTCTATCTGGAGACAGGTCCTTTAGAGAAGTCACTCAGGCTAAAAAGGTCACCAGGATGAAAGAAGTGACAATAGGATAGGTGTCCCTGTAAGAACAGACATCAGAGATGCATGCAAAGAAGAGACCATGTGAACCCACAGCAAGAAGGAACCTGGATTTGAGTAATCACTGCCTTTGATAGCCTCTGTAATCTTGTGAGCCAATTCCTTATACTATGCCCGCTCTCCAAATGTGTGTGTGTGTGTGTGTGTGTGTGTGTGTGTGTGTATACAAACATGTCTAACATAAGATGTTGTTCCCATGACAACCCCATACCATTAAGCTTTGGTTCACAGAAGCCTAAAATACAGCGCTTTTTTATTTTGCCTCATCAGTTTCAGAAAGAACAGTCACATGCAACACATAAACAAATGATACTCAGTGTGTTCAATGTGACTTCATTCAGAAGAACTGGTCATGGGATGAATTTGGCCACAGGCCAGTCAGCGATGCCCATACTAACACATTTGCTTTTGAGTGATGGGCTGGGTCCTCCCTAGGGGGCAGATCATAGCACCTGCACTAACACATTTACTCTCACCCTGGACTGCACATTAGAATAACATGGAACACTGTAAGAAAGATCTCAACACTGAAGTCACACTCTAGACTGACTAACTTAGAATGTCTGCGGTAGCTCCCAGATGCTGTGGCTTTTAAAAGTCCCCGGCTATTTCCAGCGTTCTCCACATATGTGCACCATTGACAATCTTTTTAGTGTTGAAAAAGGGATAGAAGAGGGTCATCTGGCCTAAAGTATTCCTCAAGTGATATTCAGTAATAAACATTAATAAAACCAGTCATGTAGAAGAGGGACGTGCCCTGGTGAAAGCAATTAGGCCGCTGATAGCAGACATGACAACAAAACGGCAATGTTTACCTAAGTATGGTCTAACCCCACAATGACCCTGCTTATCTTAATACATCCCTCTNCCCATGCCTTGTCTTCTTGCCTAACTCATCCTCTAGGTCGAGAACTCTGGGGCCAAGTACTGAAGACATGAGCAGACTGTAGCAACCTCCAGGGCAGGAAATGGACTCACCACAGTGCTGCTCGTCAGAGCCATCAGGGCAGTCTCGCAGGCCGTCACAGTGTTTGCTAGATGGGATGCAAGTGCCGTTTGGGCAGTGGAATCCATTGCACTTTTTCTCTGAAAGTGAAGTCAGTCACAGAAGAATGACAGAGAAAAAAACAGGCAGGCACTCACACTTGTTGTTAGCAGGGGGCAAACCCCATACCACCTCGAGGGTAGTTTGCTAATGGCTAGCAAAGTTACAAACTGACATATATTTTTGACCCTGCGATATCAAAAGCAGATGGGTGTTCTATTTACGCAACTCAAAAATAATATATGAACACAACTGCAGCTGAATTTAGTGTAAGTACAAATATTACATTGCACCACTTTGTACCAGGGACAAGCCATCTGCATGTAGGGACTGCTCAAGAAATGGCTGAACAGTGCAGTAGAAGATGGCTATACAGACTCAGAAGAAGAGTACTATGAAAAATTTCATCCAGGATATATAGCTATGTAAAGAAAAAAAAACAAGGTACAAAACAACATGCATGGCATATTGTGTGTATACAAGAGGCATAACACACAGTGCCTTTGAATTTATAACCATACTGCATATAACAACAGGGGTGTGTGCTGAGAAGTGTGTCGTAGTCAATTTTGCTGCTGTGTGAACATCCTAAGACCACAGTTAGACCTAGGTGGCATGGTGAGAGTCACTCACTTCACACACTCTCTTGATGTAACCAAGAGATGAGGTAAATGGCAGAGGTGTGACGCTGCCACAGGGTAAAGTGGCNGGCCCTACTGGCTGACTTCTGTGAGGAGATGGGGGTGTAGCGTAATGACAAAAAGGATAACGATCACATAGTAAACACGAACAGCAGCAAGGTGTTTGTTATCACTATCCAGTATCACACAGAACATGTAATTGTGTGTGCCACATGTGTATATGGCTGCCAACACTAGAGGCTCATTTACCCAACACCACCACAAACCCTCAAGTAACACATTTGTTATCACTATCGAGTATCACATAGAACATGTAATTGTGTGTGCCACATGTGTATATGGCTGCCAACACTAGAGGCTCAATTACCCAACACCACCACAAACCCACAAGTGACACATCCCATCATGGTGTGAGGAAGGCTACAGGATCATTACCTGACAGAAACATTACATCTCCCTATGACTCCCAAGTGATCTTACGGGACCATGGTAAACACAGCCCATCACTGACTGGAACATCCTTATTCAGCACATAGCTATATACTCACAGAAATATCCCCAAACATTTAAAAAGATTAACCAATATGTAAAACCATTCGATTACAGTTTCCTACAGGGACAAGGTTGAAAGTGTGCAGACAGGAGGACATTGACTCTAGACCCATTTATGCTTTTTCTGTTTTCAACTCCCTGACTATACTATTAAAAATTCATTATATTTTTATAAGAAAAAGAAAAAGCTTTGGTGAAAAGGGGAGGAAAGGACGTGAAATCCTAGTTACTAAATCCTGGATTTGTAATGCTCTCCAAGACACTTAGTATCTTAATTCTTATTCTTCAGGAATCCTGAGGCGAAGCCCTTTTGGAGTATGTTTGCTTAGAGCTGTTGAGAGCCTGGGGTTTCACAGCCATTTCTAGTGGAAATGAAACCAGAACAAAGGCATCCTGATGCCCGGACCCCACACTTTACCCCAAGTCTCTCTGCCCTGAGCAGTGGGGCGCTGCTAGAAGTGAAGGGAGATCTACCGGGGTAGGTGGNGCCTCTGAGAGCCCAGTGCCTTGTAGTTCGCTCTACAAAGGCAAGGAAATGTGCTGCAATCTGGCAAAAAGTCACCATCTCTAGAAAATTAGTTAAAAAGCATCATTCAGACAGAGAAAAGATCCGTGAGTCTCATGAAAATGCTAATGCCACTAAGTAAAAACAGTTTTGAAAAGAGGTAAAATAAAATAGGCACAATCGTAAAGTCCTAAAAATAACTAGGATGATGAAGTCTACTACCAAGGGAGACGACAGGGAATATGCAGTATAGGATGGAGAGAGAGAACTTGGCATAATCTAGCAGCGAAGAGGACCATGGGAAAGCATGGGGACTTCTGCCACCATCAGTCCACACTGTGTAAAGTGTCCCAGGAAATAGCTCAAAGGCAAAAGCAAGCCTTCGAGGGACGTGGAGGTTTGTGCTGGCTTAACAATGAGAATGGAGAGCTCTCAAATGCCCAGCAGAGATCAACTACATAACCCGGAAGACCATAATTAATATAAGGTAAATATGCATCTCTCAGAAAAATGCTCACCATAGGAAATGCAGGTATATGGAAATAGCTCATTTTAAACTTTGGAAAGTGAAAGAAGATTGTGTAGGACTTATGTAATGACATTTGTCTACAATAACTCCACTCCTACAAAAATTCAGAATGTCAGCAAAAGAAATATCAGTCAAGTAGAAAAGAGCTATATATATGTTGTTTTATTACTCTAGTGGCAGGGTGTGTGTGTGTGTGTGTGTGTGTGTGTGTGTGTGTGTGTGTGTGTGTGTGAGACTGCTACCCTGAGAGAACAGTTTCACCTGCCTGGCTCATCAGCTGACCCTCCCCTAAATGACAGACCCCAGGGAAGGGCAGGCAGGGACCAGGGAATTTGCATTTACCACAGCTGACTGGATCCTCATCAGAACCATCCTGGCAATCTGCATCACCATCACACGCCCACCGCTGGGGGATGCAGTGGCCATTGTGACACTGGAAGTTGGAGGCCTCACAGGTGTGATAGATGGCTGTCAACAGAAAAGAGGACAAAATCATTCTTCCTGTCCTTCCTCCCCCATCAACTACCAGAAGAAAGTTCTACACTAGATATCAAGGTGGGGACTTTGGGAGCAGCTGAGTTTCACCTTGGTGGAGAGTCAGACAGAGACCTAGGGCTGAACTTGAGGTACAAACAGTTTTCCCTTAGTAATTTCTTTGCTGCTAAAGAGAGAGGTAAGGGCAGGGGACAGGAGACTGGGGAGCCACTAAGAGTAGGAGTACCCACTAAGAGTAGGAGCACTACTCTAAGCACCCACTAAGAAGAGTAGGAGCATTATTGCCCTCCATCAATGTCTACCAGCCATTGACACACAGAATCGTGTCCACCACAACCACTTGGAAAAAGAAAAGAGGAGGCAGAGCTAGAGAAACAGTCACTGCTATGAAAATGGCTCCTTTAAACAAGGGCTAAGATCACCAAGAAGTCATCTGAGAAGGTCTCAACAGGCACCTTCAGGTTACACCGGGTTACGTAAGTCAGTGGACAAGCCTGGGCACCCACAGAAAAGACTCACCCTTTACAACAACGGATGGAGCATTTTACAATCGGGAAGCTGGCTTGGAGAGATTAGGAGACAGACACTGATGTAACAGTAGCAGGCTGTGCTGCTACTTCACACTCTTACATAAGGCCCCTTCCTACAGACCCCAGGAGATAAGAGGTGCTCCTCCCCAACTGTGTGGAGGTCTCAATTTCATCTCATTACCGTGACTTCTTGAGAATTCTGCTAAGTTATAACGTGACATGGCTTCATGTAATTCTAAGTATCACTACTCAGTTTTGAATGTGGAAACCTTCAGGGCCACAGAACACAAGGAATTCATCCAGAATCTCAAAGAAAGTAAGTCTGGAATATGGAATGATGTAAATCTTCCATAAAGGTAAGAGCAACACCTGCCACACTTAGCATCTAGTACAAACACCTAAAAAGAAGCTAGTGAGGCAAAAAAAATGAGTATTTTATTTGTTTTTGATTTACCCATTTATTTATTTGTTTTAGTTTGATTTAGGGTCTCTCTATGTAGCCCTAGCTGCCCTGGAACTCACTACATAGACCAGGCTAGCTTTGAACTTGTAGAGATAGACTTGCCTCCACCTCCCTGGGACTGAGTGCTAAGAATAAAGGTGTGCACAACACCAGGCCCTAGAGGTGCTGTTAGATACTAACAGCCTCATTTGTGTACAAGTCATTAAACACATCTCCAAATCCCAAAGATTAGTTCAAGTATATAATACCTGCAATCTACCTATGCCAACAGTGTAACAGGCTTTTCCATCCTTTCATGAAGAAAAGGGGAGCTGTTTTTTTTGGGGGGGGTTGTTTGTTTGTTCGTTTTTATCTGTTCACTGCTGAAGAAAGCCAGAACTTGTGTGGTTCACAACTGACATAAAGAAATACATCAGTTCCCCTGATTTACAGCGACACACTCTAAGACACTGCATGGATGTCTAGAACTTCAGATACTACCCAACACTACACACATATGTTCTAGTGTATACATACCCATGATGTTTAACCACAGAAATAGCAACTATAAACAATAGCTAATAATAAAATAGAACAATCATAACAATATGGCATAAAACTCATTTGCAATTTTAAAATTGTTTATTTCTGGAATTTTCTGTTTTTGGATGGCAGTTGACCACCATCCGAAGTCAAATCACAGAGAGTAAAATCATGGGCAAGGAACTACTGTGGCCTAGACAGGCTCCTTGTTGGTCCAGCTGTGTGAACAGACATCCTCCCAACAGGACACAAATAAGAGTGGGCTGTTGAGAACAGGCTACAGATTTTTATCCAATTGAGACGACTGGTGGTATGTTGTTGAAGGGTTGGAAAAATTGGTCTATAATGTCCTCCAGAATCTCTACTGGATGGAAGGCTATTCTTTTGTAATGGCAAGAAATACCCAGAACCTGGTTCTTCAAACCATTTTAAAACAAGTACAATCCATTATCTGTCTTTTTATCTCTTTGAAGATCAAGATCAAAGAAGCACACACATAAGTCTACGGGGAATTATTGGTGTTTACAACAAGCCCAGGCACTTAGAATCCATTAAACATCTTTAAAAATATACTCATGAGTGTTACCTGAGTTTTTGTCCAGTAACAGCCATTACCTAGACTCCTTCTTGATTTCTTGATGTCAAGAGTCTGACTTCCTCTAACAAACTTCAACCTAGCTCACAGGCACAAAGTTGTCTAAAGCTATTACCACGAGAATCTGCTTGTTATTCACACTGTATGCTTTGTTTTTAATTGAAAACAATTTCAAAGTGCTGGGGATGTTTCCAAATGACAAGCCCAAGAGGCATGTCTGAGATCTCCGGACTTTAGCNAGATGCTGAGATCAGCAAGATTCACCAGTTTGCATAGTTTTACTCAAGTGACCGGGCATGTCTGGAATGTATAACTTTTTCCTTCTCTGGATTAAAAAATAAAATTTTCTGAGTAACTGACTAGTTCTCTGGTTTTAAGTGTTTGAGAAATGACATGTGCTCAAAAATAATCCTTCAATTACCAAGATGCAGAGAATGATCTGGGCTGCAGGATTTGGGGGACTTAAGGACTCTGCACGATGGGATTCACTGTAATCCTGGGTTAGTAGGGTAAGCATCCTACCACTTGCCCTCTGACTTTGATTTTCCCCAACTTATCAACATCTCTTGGAACACCTGATCAAAATCATTACCCAAACGGAAGTGGACCTAAACTGATGAATACTGAAATCTAAGGAGGAAGACCGCTGTCTCATTTCTTACAAAGCACCGAACTACTAGGGAGTGCATCAAGAGAAAGACATGGTACTAGAACTAAATTTGAATAATTAATGATATTAAAAAGACATAAAGAGAACTAGAAAGAATTACAGGTTATCTCTCAAAAAGTAACTAAACAGATGTTCTAGATACAAAAAAGAAATGTCTGTAGCCATGGAAATAAGAATTAGATTTAGCTGAAAAGAGAACTGATAAACTGGAAGGTGTAGCTCCAAAGAAGTTAACTCAGAGTCCAGTAAAGAGTCCAAATGAGTAACTATAGAAAAAAGGAAGAAGGAGCACAGGAGGATGTTGTCCAACAGTGGGCTGAAAGTAACTGCTGAGAGCCAGGGACCTTGATGAACTACCTAACTGTAAGATCCCAGAACAGATGAAGAGCATAAATTTCAGATCTTAAAAAGAAACAAGTCTCAAAACAAAGTAGGTGAAATTTTATAACAATGAAAACCAGAGAAACAAGTATGGTATTAATACAGATAATCTGAGAAAAGAATTAAAATCAGCACAAGAGTCTATGAGAACTATAATAATTCTGTCAATAAAATTACAGGAAAATACTATAAACTTAGAAATCCAGACTCATTGGAATCTGCGACTAAGAGCTAGAGACATATTATACTCACAGAGCCTGAGAGAGTTTAATGCTCTCGGTCTTCTGTTCTAAGAACCCTGAAGGCCCACACATGGAAGGTTACAAGATGATAGCTGATAAATGAACATACTGACAAATACATCTGGTCATTAAAAGTAATAAAATGGAAGCAGGCAAGAGGGTTCAGCAGATGAAGACACTTCCTGTCAATCCTGATGACCTGAGTTCAATCCCTGGGATCTACATGGTAGAAGGAAAGAATTGACTCCTGAACGTTGTCCTCTGACCTCCTCAGGTGTGTGTGCAGCATTAGTGCACAATAGACAGATAGACAGAAGAGATAGACAAATAGAGAGATAGATGATGGATAGATAGATGATAGATAGATAGATAGATAGATAGATAGATAGATAGATAGATAGATGATAGGTAGGTAGATAGATAGATGATAGATAGATAGATAGATAGATAGATAGATAGATAGATAGATGATAGGTAGAAACTTACATAACAAAGACTAATTTGGGGCATTTATTTATTTATTATTTGTTTATTTAGAGGTGATGGGGCTCAAACCCAGGGTTTCCAGCATGCTGGGCAAATGCTCTATCACTACACTCCCAGCCCTAATATTTAAATTTTTAAAAGATGAAATTAAAATATTAAATGTTCAGTGTTTTTAAATACTCAATAGTTTACTAAGCATTTTAATTTTGGAATTGTGGGCAGGGATTTAAAGTGCTTATATACCTAAGAAAGGAAAGATACTAAGAGTACAAAAAGAATACGTCTAAAGTGAACATCAAAACAATTAAGGTGTGTTGGAAGGAATAGACCTCAGACAGACCCTGGGTAGCAACATAGGTTAGAATGAGGAGTATCACAACCCAGAGAGTGCAGTGAGCTGAGACCACCAGGCCCATCCCAACCCATCTTCTTTGTCTTAATTCAATAGGTCAGGAAATGAAGTGTCATGCCATGGCATAATGAGCTCAGATTCCTCCTCCAACTATTCGGAGATGGCAAGAAGGAGAATCAACCTCAAAAGGATTTGGAGAACCATTGGCACAAGGCGGCAGTCAAATGGCAAAACTGGAGTTCCACCAGTGAGCCCTGCCTACAGGAAACCAGAGGTAAAACCTGGAGTTTATGATACGCCCACCTGTAGTACTGACGTGTTGTTGATTCATTCTGGAAGTCTGGTACAAGCTGCTGGGCTGGTCTAACATGGCAGTACTAATAAGATGTTCAATCACACTGTAATTTACATACTGAATGCCCAAGTGCANCCTTCTGACACATGAACTAATTATCTATCTAAACTCAAACCAACAGACAGCATCCACATGCTTCTGGGCTCACAGCAAGCCCATTCGACAGCCTTGTTTTCCTCGTCAATAGGCCACACGTGCTGCACAGGAGCACTATCCTGCACCCTTCTCAGGGTACAGGCACAGACACTGAGACCACATCCAAAAAACATGTGGCCTTCACAGGGCTGAGATTGGGGACATTACAGAGCATCCTAATGATACACAGGGTCATTGTTCTGGAGTGTGTAAGACCAAATAGAATTCCAACTTTTAGAGGAATCCAGGAAATTTTCTNTCCTAATTTTAGTTTTTGAAAAATTATAGTCATATCAAAACATAGGCTCAAAGCAAGGGTATTAAAAAGGATATGTTTATTTCTCACAATCTTCCCAACTCCTTGAACTACCCAGTATTCACCACACCAAATTCCAAATAACACACACTATAATATAAACTCTATCATGCATTCATTCACAAAAATAGATGTAGACATGACTGAAATCAAGAGAGGAATCAGAACATAACCTCTACCTTACACCACTTAGCATTCATTTCCCACTCACGGGGTTTCCAATTTTATTTCTGATGAACTCTCACCTCAAAGAAATGCAAGCCCAGTTTGCATTTTAACCGTTTCAGTGAACCCTTGGATGCTCCATTTTACCACCATGACCTAGGTTAGCGCTACTCAAACCATGGACTTAGCAGCTCACATCCATCTGTAACTCCAGTTCTAGGGGATCTGATGCCCTTCTCTGACCCCCTCTGAGGGCACTGCATGCACATGGCACAAATACATACACGCAGGCAAATACTAATACCCATAAAATAAAAGGAAATCTTAAAAAATACATGGTTCCTAGATCAGCAGTCTTCTGACTTACTGGTCCTAAGAATTAAGAAGATGGATGCAGAGTATAAATCCCTCAGGATACTGTGAGTTCTGCTCCTACCTCATGCTCTCATTGAACACCAGCTCTGAGGAGGGCTGATCTAGGTGCTATTAAATTCTAACTCTCAGCATCTAATTTCTATGCTAACTTAAGGCCTCAATGCTAACTAGTACACAAGTAGATGAGCGCTATTTGCTAGGTATAAGAAGTACTGAGCACTATTTACTAGGTCTGAAAAGTACTGACCAGTACAGTTGGCTTCATCAGACCAGTCCCTGCAGTCGTTGTCTCCATCACAAACCCAGGAGGAGCGGATGCACATCCCGGAGCTGCAGTTGAACTCGTCGTTGCGGCACTGGTGCATCTCTGAGGGGAGAAAGCAGAGGAGGGGTATGGGGAGGCCACACTCAGAACTCCGCCTGGGGGTTAAGCATCTAAGAAGTCAGAAATGGACACATGTCACTGATCCTTCAGACAGCGTGGACACAGAGACCTTTGCCAGGAGCCATCCATCATGGATCATCCACAGACACTGGACAGAAAGGCCTCAAAACGAGGATGTGAGATCACCTAGAATAATTCCTACCATGCATGCTGGAAATGGGTTCTAGATATGCTAAGATACTGACACTTTGAGACTTTGAGAAAAAAAAAGTCACCCATTTATCATGGCATCCACTTAGCCTACTCCACAATATTTCTTCTCCTGCTATGGCAATGGAAAGAAAGTAGAGATNCAGTAATGAGGGAGGCCAGGGAGCAGAAGTTCCAAGAAACAGAAGATACACTGTTGAAGAAGAGGCCATGTGGGCTGATCACTGGAAGATGCTTGCCTCAAGGAAAGTGGGTTTGGGGCTGAGATCTCTGAAGGAGGAGTCACAGCTCAGGACTTTCCTCCTCAATCCTCATGGCTTTGCTCTTTAGAAGGGAAGGTTCCTGAGACCAAGGATGAAGTACAGCTACACCAAGGATTCNCTATAATATCTTTTCTAGGTCCTGGGGGGAAGCATGAAATCCCACTGAGGCCTGAACATCCCCACCCCGAAATCCCTACATGGAAACCGTCTTCAATGCAGCAGAACAAGACTGGACCTTTAGAGGGTGATTAAGAGTGGGATCTGTGACCTCACTGAGGGAGAAGGTACCCTTCACCTCTTCTGCCATCTAGCAACATGGAGAAGACGCCATAGGATAGGCCAGGCCCTCATGAGATAGCAAATCTGCTGGTACCTTGACCTGGGAATTCCCAGACTCCAAGACAAGGAGAAATTAATNTCTACTGTTTATAAGTCATATGGTCTCGTTTCATTTATTTATTTTTTTTTTACAGAATCCCCAAAGGACTGAGACACAGAACTTCCAAGAGGAATTGTCTTAAGCCTCAAAACAACAGGAATGGTAGAGTAGGTTACCCGCTCAGCACAGCAGATGAAGGTACTTGCCATGTAAGCCTAACACCCTTGGTTCCATCCTCAGAATCCATGTAAAAATGGAAGGAGAGAATCAACTCCACAAAGTTGTCTTCTCACCTCCACATGTGTGCCACGGTGCCTGTACATACACACACACACACACACACACACACACACACACTACAATAATATAATAATATTAGAATTAATTTTAAAGATGAAAGCAAACAAGAATAGCCAAGCATGGGATCCAGGGCAGCTGTCCAAGTCGCTTTCCTCAAAGGCAGGTTAATAGCAAAGGTGGTGAATGAAGCGTTCAGGAAGAAAGAGTCTGACTTATGAAGTGGACCAGCAGCAGAGAACTACAGTAGGATCTTCTGATGGGGCAGGATTGGGCCATGGACCAAGAATGGTTCATGGGATGGAGAACAGGGATGCTGAAGCCTTTGAATGCTCAGCAGTTTGCCTGGAGAGGGAGCCAGACAACAACAGAGACTTGGAACCACGTGAGGTTATATTTCTTCTAAGGAAGGTACATTTCCACCCTACCCACACACTTCAGCCTTCTGAGTTCCGGGGCAGAAATGAACGGATGAAGAAAAAGCTGTAGACCCCAGGGTCATTTTTCAATGCATTTCCTGAAGGAATACTATGAAACAAAAATCCCCATTCCTCCTCCAGCCAGGCCAGGGTGCACCCTAGGCCAAAGTGGCCCTGAATGTGTCCACTAATCTGTTGGTGTTAAAATGATTTGTGACCAGCCCCTGCTCCACTAGATCTAGTCTCTGTGAGTCAAACCACCTGCTCATAGCAAACAAAGCAGGCCTTGTCCATGTGCACACACACAGCTTGGCTAGACCTGACCTTGTGGACAGAAGGGAGGACCAGTAAGGCCTCAGCAACTCATCACCATGGCTGGGTTGGCGTCTGGCCTCCATTCTCACTTCCCTTCCAGTCTGGTAGGTTCCCAGGCTGGTGCACTACACACACGTTGCATAAAATCTCCTTCTAAAGTAACAGCTTGGGACCAGTGCCTGCTAAGATCAGGCATAGTATTGGCACAATGTAGATGACAGGCCCTCCTAGTCCCTGTGATGGCAAGATGTTATTCTTCCAAATACAAAAACCTCCATTTAGGAAGACCATGCTGAAGCAACGCTGTCAGCCAACTTCTAACAGANTTTATGACATTATCTTGGTTTTAAAACCAAGATATATCTTGGTTATAAAACCAAGACCAACAATGTGTCTGTGCAGCTGGGCACAGAGGCATGGATCTGTATTCCCAGCACTCAAGAGCCTAGGNCAGGAAGACCTGGAGTTCTAAGCCACCATAGACTATATAGAGAAATGGAAATTAAAGGTCACAAAGGTAAGATCCTGGGGCCATCACCCCATTTGATCAAAAGGAAGGTCCTCTATAGCTACTAAGGACCCAATGATTCTGGGGGGGCAGAAAGAGGACTCAGTCGGTGAAGCGCTTACTATGCAAGGCTGGTGATCCGAGTTCGATCCCCACAACCCACGTAAAGGTGAGAAGGTGAGAACTGACTGACTCTGTGGAGTTGTTCCCCCTACACACACACACACACATACACACACACACACACACACACATACATGGCCCCTCTACACTCACACAAACCACACACAAACACTCACACAGACATCATGGACACACACAATAACAATAAATAAAACAAAAAAACCCAACTCATTGAACACATACATCCTTGCTTTCATGTCTCACTTACAGCTTGCCTAAAAGAGAAAGCAGGACCCATTTTTCAGATTAGAAAACAAAGGCTAATCAAGAAATAAGTGATGGAGGCTGAGTCTAGATGCCATCTCCTAGCCTGGAATCCAACATCCCATTTAGCCAGAGATAAGTATTTCCAGAGTAACTGAATGCCCATGAAAGAAAGTGAAGAGGTTCAACAAAAACTGAGCAGAGGAGAGAAGTGGCTGGCCCCTGCCATGAGGGCGGAAGTGGGCATGCGGCTGGCAGANGTTAANNCCCAAGNGTCCATCAGAAATTCTCTACTCCAAGCCACCCCATGCACTCGCACAGCCCTGTGAGCAGCGTGAGGACCCTCCCCCAGAACATCCCCTTACCACAATGACTCTCGTCACTGTTGTCTCCACAGTCATCTTCAAGGTCACACTTATAGGAGAGTGGAATACAAGTCCCCGACTCCTGGCACCGGAACTGAGTGTCTGCATCACAGACCGTGGTGGCTGCAGAAGGAAAGAGGGGACACATTTGTTACATCTAGTTCACCCTGTCCCCCTACAAACCTCCCGCCAGAATAGCAGCTAAAACTAGAGAAAGCCAGACTTTAATTAGTAACAATAAGAACCAAGCCAGGCCCCATGACAGAAACAAATCCCACAGGAACCTGAAACTCACATGCCAGTTAGGTAAGGACATGTGTTTCCAGGGCCAGCTGTAGAGAGAAACAGGGCCTAGAAAGTGAGACTGCTGTCTGGCTGGGAGAGGANTGAGGGGCTGAAGTAGCCCCTAAAATCCTTCAAAACTGTGAAGCATTCTTCCCACGCAAGCGACACAAACAACACTGTCTACAGAACTACCACAAGGGAAGCCCAACCCTATCTCAGCAGCTGGCACATCATCCGGGTGAAAGGAAAGTATAGCTAGACTCCTACAGCAGAAACAAGTGTATCTGCCCTCAGTGAAAGCTGGGGTTCAAATCCTAGCTCTACTTCTTCCTCGAGCAAGTACTTTTAACCCCCCTAAGCTGCCCTTTCCTCTGCAGTAAAGTGAAGGTAAGGTAAACTGTGCCAAGCACGGCTACCTGGGGATGGTACTATGGATATAGGGTTACAGTCACACCCTATCAAGCAGACTATAGAGATAATGGGTCCTAAGAAGTGTCTCTTTTCTCCCTCATCCCAGGGATGGGTTGGGAAATAGATTAACCCCCTCTCCTAAACAGAAATGTCCTGGCAGATCCAGAAACGCCGTGGTCCAGGGGAAGGCCCCCAGGAGCCATGCAGGGAAGGAAGGCTGCTCTCTCCTGAGCTGCTGAGGGGCTGACACAAAGAGCAGGACAGACTCCTGGAACTGAGGCTGGAGGCGTGCTGTGAAATGAAACTCCAAATGGCAACACTGCTGTTAGACGTCCCAGCAGCTCCTATTTGAGGTTCCATTTCTTCCCTGTAATTGAGCTCGTGGTAGGAGGCAGGGGATGAATACAAAATGACAAGGCTGCAGGGATTCACGTCAAAACCTGAGTGTCTGACATCCACCCAGCTGGAGGAGTCTGTATAACGGGAGGAAAATGACTGACAGTATCCCTCCCAAGTCGCCTGCAACTCCCCTCTGATTTTCTCTGGCAGCTGACGGGGTATCTCTGTAGTCACCCCATGCCACAGCACCCTGCCACACCTGCCTTGTTCTGCAACCTGGCCTGCGGATAGGGCTTTGCTCACCATCTGGATATGTGCGTCACTCCTCGCTAAGGAGAGGCTGTGAGGGACAGATGTGGCCCCTCTGATCCCCAGGACAGAGGCCTTCTATTCCTTATCACCTCACACTACCCCCCCCCCGTCGTCACATCTGACATGTGGGGACCTAAGCCAAGCTTAGGTTCACACATATGAGAGAGAGGGGAGCAGAAAGCTTGCCTAGGGGCAAGATGGGGGGCTGTCAACCTCAGCTGACAGTCACACCAAAGCAGGAGGAGGGCAGAGCCATCCCCATATTTCACCCACTTCAGGGGTTCAAACTGTGGAGAAAGCGTGAGAGTAGTCATGGGGCTAGGGCTGTGAGAGGCAGTGCTGAGGCCATTAGCCACCTGCGCAAACACAGAAGTCATGACTTCTGTCCACATACTGAGCTGTTAGGAGACCCTGAGCCCGGGGCACAGGGAAGGCCTGCTGCCTCATGTCCCACACATGTGAACAACTAGCTTGCAGCTCTTTACTTCTGCTATGCCTAATGTCTGAGCTATTTCCCATAGCCCTACATGGAATAATTCCCTTCCATTATCTCCTTTGTGTACTTAAGAACATTTACTAATGTTTGAAAAGAGCTTTGCCTATCCCCTCACAAGCATCACACCCTCCTGCAACAACTTGGAGAAATGGAAAAGGCCTGGAAAACAAAACAACAACCAGAGGCACAAGCCTTTCCCAGCCTGCCATTCAAGACACCGCTTTCCTGGATGGGAAAGGCATACACTGAGGCCAAGGGAAAAACAGGTGTATAAAAANGGCTCATACAAAAGGAGTAGGGAAAGGCATAGCAAGGCCCAGGTGAACCTGATGAGTCAGGCTAGACGTAAACCAGATCACCTTGTTCTAAAGTTGTTACCTATGTGAAGGCACGTTGGGCCCCAGCATGTACTCCATGGAAGGCCTAAATACATCTGCCAGGGCCTACAGGCTTCCCTCCTCAACCCGGTTCTTGCAGTTCACATAGGGAGAGAGCCTCTGGGTAACCAGGGGTAATCAATTTGAAAGACAGGCCTGACTTGGTCTCTGGCTTCCCTGCTTACAGTTTCTCTCTCATCCAGTTCATTCTGCCCACTATTTATCCCTCCAAAGGCCACTTCTTACCACGTCACATGGGTGGCTCCCATCTGCTATTCCAATAACACCCATAAAACTTCTGATCAGGGTTATGCACCCATGCTACCTCCCCTATCATCCACGGGAGTGGGGAGCATGTGGCTTCCTTATCCATCACTTTCTTGCCTCCACCTCTGCTCAGTGCTCCCCATGCTCCTCAGAACCCCTCATTGGTGCCTAACGGAGTTGGTTTGGGTGTCTTTCCTGGATGATCAGGCCTGTCCATCACAGCGCCCATCACTCTACTGCACCATCGAGTAACTTCTCAAGACATGAAATTCCCTACCTACATCTGGCCCTACCTACATCTGGCCCTACCTACATCTGGCCCTACCTACATCTGGCCCTACCTACATCTGGCCCAGCAAAGAGCCTGAGACAGAGGCGTTAAATAAACATCTGTGAGCATATGTCTTTATAAAGAGATATCAAAGCCATTACAACTTAAGCTAGGAAAGGAAAGCTGAGGCTCAGTAGACGTCTGCCTCTAGGCCCTGTGAAATGGAGTTGGACCTTAGAAGCTATGCAATACAAAGGTCACTTTTACTTGGTTTCCCTACCAACATCTCCCCACATTCCAGGCTAACTGACACTACTGATTGGCTCTAACAATCTCCCTTCAGCCTGGCCCGCAGCCTGCACCAGCTAACTGAAACAGCATAGGAGGACCTGTTGCCTGGCTTTGACATGTCCGAGTACTGAATTTACAAATCAAATAATGTCACCTGTCATCCACCCTAAGATCATGAGCCACATTGTCAAGTCAGCTCAGTTTCAGCCTTGAAGGCTTACATATAAGTAGCCATGGGACTTAAATTTACATATGAAATATAAACTAATACCATACATCTAACATATATTTACATGTGTTGTTTTTTTCTTTTTTCTGTTGCCCAAATCCCATCTATTTAGATAAATGCCACAAAAGTGACCAGCCGGTATCCTAAACCACAGGTCACAACCCAGAAGGACTGGCCAGCCTCCTGAGCAACGGTGCATGTTCAATATTCTTGGGAATTCCCCCAGGCCTGGAGACTCACGGCAATTTCTCTCGTCACTCATGTCTCCACAGTCATTGTCGAAGTCACACCACCAAATGCTGTTGATACAGTTGCCGTTGCTACAGCGATACTGGTTTCGAAGACACGTGTTCTCTAAACAAGAGGGTGGGGTGGGGAGGAAACCAGCATTATTCTCACCACTGCACCCCGGAACCTTCTCTTCTCAGTTTCCATGTCTCTTCCCCCAACACCATTTTGTGGCTGATGGGACGGAGTAGGGAGAGAAGGCCAAGGGAGCACATATACGCAGGAGGCAGGAAACACCCCCCCCCGCACCCCTTCCTGCCCCCCACCCCACCGGAGTCTCTTTCTTTCTTCTTTAAATTAAAACTGAAGATGAGGCGGGCTGCAAGTGTTTGAGGTGATTACCATGAAGAAAAGGAAAATGCTGACACCAACTGGGTCTACTGGGGAATAGATCTCGCCACCCGCAAAAAATAAAATAAAAATTACACAAAGAAGCCTTCAAGAGGCTGTGTCTACAGCATATCAAACATACCTANGTGATACATCTNCAGCTATAATATACACCTAGTTGNCTCTCTGTGCTCNNGGCTTCCATATTCAAGATTCAGCTACGCAAACATCAGAACTATTTAGCGGAAATTGCATCTGTACTGAACATGGNAAACTTTGCTCTCCTTGGTATCATTCCCTGAACAAGACAGTTTGACACCCATCTGCACAGTATTTACACTGCAGCAAGTATTANTAGCAACCTAGAGATGGCTGGATGNATANAGCAAGTTGGATATAGGTTACATGAAAATTCTNTGCTCTTTTATATAAAGGATTTGAGGATCCACGGAATTTATTATCCATAGAAATGGTGGATCCTGGGTTAGGAAGGGATGATTTTATGTAGTTAGATACAGTTATATATCCATGTATACATTAATTTAATAACTGNGCCGTTTACTAAGATTTTACTAATATGATATTCCTTCCTTTTTTTCTTCTTTCTNTCTTTTTTAGTTCTTCTTCAAATCAAGGACTTCTACAGGACATAGAAGNATTGTTCAGCACNCTGGGCCAAGGACACTGGTGGCCTGTGTGGACAATCAAAAGCATTCCAATGGTGACTGGAGAAACCTTTTTGCCCTCTCCTTGTAATTTACTGTTGACTTTCCAAATAGCTTTAAGATGCCATTCAGAGCATGAAAGGAAGTCTGCTGTTTCTGAGGAGGGAGAGTCATCTTTTCTCCACTTGTATTTTTTTAAGGAAGCTGGATGATAAGGCTCCCATTGTACACTCGCCTGCCCTGGCCTCAGNGAAGTGTGGTTAGGATTACAAAGCAAATAATGACCTAGAGAATAAGGAAACACAGGAATTCAGTCAGCAATCCAAGTACCTCATGGCAAGAACCTTTCCTGGGCTCTCGCTGATGAGAGTATGACATTAGGGACCNAGCCAGTGNCAATGGGCAACAAGATAGGAGTGGGGTGTCAAGCNGCTGTCAGATTCATAGGGAAAGATTGTAAAACCATTTATTTGAATTCAAACTGGCTAAAGATGAAGCTTCTCGTGTCATTTACTTGCTCCCAGTTTGGAAGTCAAGACTTTTAGACCCCGGCCAACATTGAATGAAAGTCTGGGTCATTCCCAGCTCTGCAATGGCAGATAGGGAGCAGTCCGCTCTGACACAGTTTACATTACGCTGTTATGTTTGGAAGGCAAGCTGGCCCAATGTGTTAAAGGCACGTGACNGAGAACCTGTATGAGAGGGGTGGGTGAGTAGAGGAATATACAGAACAGAAGGAAGCTGGGCCTGAAGAAAGCTCGTGTCATTTGCCATTAAACCAAGCTATGGCCTTTATATAAATAACCTAGGATCCTTGTGAATGGGACTGAAGAGCCAGGGGCCCTAGAGTCCAACCCAGAACCTCTCAGTATGTAACGGGTATCATTTCCACATGGGACATTTTCTAACAACCAGAACCTAGGAAACACAGAGAAGGGAGGGNGGAGGAGGGGAGGAAAGGAGAGGGACACACCTTCTTTGACACAGGTGTTGTTCTTCCTCTGATAGCCCTGAGGGCAGTCACACATCAGGTCCCCAGAGGGGAGGACACTGCTGGCCACACCTTCTGGACACCTGCAGCTTTTGCTGTTGTTGGCCTTAGGGAGACACAGCAGGCTGCAGGGCTGAGGTACACAGGCATTGCTTCCTGGAGAGAGAACAGAAAAGCAGGAGTTGGGTTAACAGTGTCATGGGGGAGCCAGAGAACATGAGCCAGGGAAGGTCGCCTTACAGGGTGAGGCAGCGAGGAGCCTAGAAAAGCTCTAAAGTATCAATCACATAGATAAACCTCTGTTCGGAGCCCTAAGTAGGGGCCTACTCCTCACAGTGAGGGCTTCTCAATGACTTGTTCCCACAAGTGCTTGGGCCCATGGAGCTGGAGAAGATGGAGAAGAGTACTTGTTGCTCCTGTAGAAGACCCGGGTTCCATTCCCAGCACCCGCATGGTTCACAGATGGTTCACAACCAACCATCTGTGACTCCAGTTCTACGGTTCTGATGTCTTCTTCTGACCTCTGCCAGTACCACAGGCACATGTGTGGTATACACACTCACATGCAGGCAAACATTCATACACATAAGAAAGTTTAAAAGATGGCTAGGGCTCAAGGGAAGCAGATGTTCCTCCTGTTGGTATGGAACTATAGGCTTAGAAGTCAACCAGGAAGTCGGAGTGAGGAGAAGGGTTACAGAGCATCAGGACCTAAGGTGGTACACAGAAGCCTAACCAGTGTGTAAACTGTAGCTGACCTGCAGGTATAGTCTAAAATGTTGGGATACTGAAGGAGACATGGAGACTCTTTCCTCTCCTCTTCATGGCCCCAACGTGGCTTGGCATGCCCATCTGCAGTCACCTGAAGATCTCCCACCTTCGGGTTCCTTANTACCTCCTGTATCTTTCAATGATATTTTTTACCTGCTCCAGCTTNAATAGGTTTCTGCTCTTCAGGACGCAAATGCCCTTCCCTGGAATATATACCTAGATAATGCNCTCCCCTTTTCAAATCCTTTGTGCCACAGAACAGCTAACGGCTGGCTGAATGAGAAACNACAGCTGGAACTGATTAGCTACTATCATGCAATAAATCCACAGAAGGGCCAGGCACTATACTGATCTAATCACTATGCTGGTCTTTCCCTTGGGTCAGCTTAGCAAAAAGAATGCCAGAGATGTCCAAAATGCTATACCGCACTCTTGGGCTCTCACAGATGGACAGACATGGGCAAACTGCTTTCCTGCCCCCCTCACCCTTCCGCCAGGAGAAGGGAAAAGTACCACACCTACTTTGTAATAACTAGCGCAGGACACAGCTCTGGAGAGGCACAAGGCGCCAAAATCATGCAGTGTATGCATTGTTTTCTTTTGCTCATAGCTTTTAATCATGAAACTGGGGGAAACAAACATTAAACCCTTTTATAAAACTCGAACTGCTGGTTCTTTGGCTGAATCATTTCATAGACATATCTTCTCCCACACCTCCCAGAAATCTATGTGATTTGTTTCCATGCACCCAAGACTTAAGNTAAGCTGGGCTGAGCCCTGCNGACAGGCTGGGAAACAAGATTCATAGATATTTTAGTTTCTTTTCCTGTCGCTGACAAAAGCAACTTAAAGGAGAAAGGGTTTGTTGTGGCTCACAGTCACAAGGTACAGTCCATCATGGAAGAGAAGTCATGAAGAAAGAACTTGAGGAGCTGGTCCCTTTGTATTCATAGCCAAAAAGCAGAGAAGGAATGATGTAATGTTGATGTTCAGCTCCCTTTGTTTATCTATACAGTCCAGGATCCCAGCCAGGGTATGGTGAAACCCATAGTGTGCANATCTTCCCATCTCTACTAACATGATCGAGATAATTCCCAACAGAGATNCCTAGAGGCCCATCTGGATTGTGATTCCAGACTCTGTCAGGTTGACAATTAATACTAATCATCTCAATAGATGACCATTAGTATTGACAAGGGCTTTGGGGGTGCTGGCAACTCGACAGTTTTAAGTAGCATTGCAAATTAAATGTAAAGTGATTTAACAATGATGTCATCTTGATGCTAAGAAAAAGAGAATATGAGGCACTATACACACACACACACACACACACGCACACACACACGCACACACATGCAAGTATATTCATGTGCTCGCATACACATGTGCACACAGAAAGAGAAATGTTTTATCCACATGATAAAACACTCAAGACTCCAGCAAATGACCCAATCCACCATAACAACCTCATTGCCAGAGCAGAATCGCCAGCTGACCAGATCAGAAGCCCTAGACATCATCTTTCTCTGACATCTGTGGGAATCCAGGGATTCCTAGACCTCAACTACCCACATCCCTCACTACAGGAATTGACACAGGGCCACTCCTAATGACAACAACTCTAAACAGGCATGGGATGTGTTGTTGTCTGTGTTCCAAGAAGAGGAGGGCTGACAGAATAAGTCCTCTAAACATGCTCAATTATAGGATGACACTTCCACATGAGCTGTGTCCATAAAATGACAGGGCACACATCTTCATGCAGAACGAATGTCCCCAGACAAACAAGCAAACGTGTGGGTCCTATTTAAAGATGCTGGTCCAGGCAAAGCTGGACAGCACTGCAATATGAGAGGTCATGCATGGCAAGACCAAGCAAGCCACCAGGTCTGAGGACAAGAATTGGNCAGGGCAGAGCATTCCAGCGGGCACAAAGNCATGGCACAGAACACGGGAGTGCTACGTGAGAGAGCCCTGATGGAGATGGAGGGAGAACCCACCACAGACCCTTTACACAGGATGCCAACAACATGCAGCATGATGACCATCAAGCCAAGTAAATAATAGACAAAAGCTCCTTGAGAAGACCTCGCCCAGGATGTCTTCACAAGGCACACTCGAGATTTTTCAGATTCTCTCTTTGGAAAATTCCTCCAGAATCAGTTTAGGAGCCCCAAACTGCCAGCATCTCACGTAAGTATCTAAATATTTCGGAATTACCAAATTCATGTTGCTTCAAATAACAGANAGCCACTCTCATTGCAAACACTTGGAAGTCTATATTTACGGTAGGCTCTGAAGAAGAATTAAAAGAACTCTGAAATGCTTCAAACTGTGGCAACATCAGCTAAAGAGGCCCATAATCTTGCAAAATGACCTCTTTAAAGAATGAAAGAGAAACTTCTTACCAGGAAAAACAGCAGTGGCTCTACCTAAAAACCAGTCAGATATCAAGACCAGAAAGGCCTTCTGCACTAGCCACCAAGGATGTCAAACCCATGAATGTCCCATGTAAACTAAATTTTTATTACAGGTTAGCATCCACCAAGCTGCAATATTCTACATTGTTGTCACATTACCAGGGCACTGTCATTCAAGCCATGGCTGGCAGAGAGTGTAAAGCTTGATGGCTTCACTNGAGCTGAAGTTTCAGAGATAACTTGGCTCAAATTCTCACCAGACAGGTTACTGAACCTGGCTTTCACACAGGCAGTGAAGACAAAGGAAGTATGTGAAGTATGTGGATTTGGGAAGGGCCAATGATGGTTACACAAACCTGTGAAATGCATTAGTGTGGTGCAAGTGACAGAGCTGTCCCCTAAAAATGCACCTACCATTAGTTTATGCCTGGCTAATAGAAAGTCCTACACATGTTAGGAGTGAATAACAAAAAAATGAAGGTGGATGGCTTGGCAATCACACCTGTATGCATCCTGCATTGGGATACCTTCTCAGGGAGCTACAGAGGCAGGGAGGTCAAAGTGAGCAAGCTTATGGCTGAGGGGCTTGCACAGCGCTGGTAGCCAGACTCACCACTGAAGCATTAACTCAANCTGTTTGAAAGGCTGGGAGCTTGAAATTTTGGCCTTGGCAAAGTCCTGCTCAGTATTAAGGAAGGCTACAAGAGAATCCCAAATGGGAAGCAAAGAGATATAAGTGCCCCCAGGCCAAAGTGACAGTCACAACTGATCTTTCATCCCTGTCTGTGTCCTTCCCACCAGCACCTCTCTCTCAAACCAGACCTTCCTCAGGTCNAGACATTACCCNTTGAATTATTCTTCTCCGGCTAGTTTAAGTGACAGTCACTGTTAAGGACATGAAGGGAAATGACCACTATGCTGAGACCCTGTCCAGCATACAGANTACAGGGGTTCAGANTNCAACTGCTCCCCAGGGCTGGGGGTGACTGCCCCNCAGCTGTGCTTGGATTGCTGGGCTAGGAGGCAGCCAAGTTGGGAAGTGGAGAGCCTGAGATAATCAAATTCACTGGAACAGTGCTATAGGAACCGCTGGGTACACACCCAGCATGCTAGGAGCACTCATAACAATGGAGCCATGCTGGACTAGGTGGCTTCTTACAGAACATTCTGTGGCTTGAAAAGTGGAGCAGAGGCGGTGGTGTCCTTCGTCACAGCCTAGAGAGAATGGTGCTGTGGCTGATAAGCAGGGTCCCATCATCTCATCTTACTGTAAATCAGATGTCTCTCAAGATTAGCTGGAGCTGTATAATATCCTGCCTCAAAACACCAAAAACCAAAAACCATAAAAACAGATGCCTCCTTTTAAAAAAAGGAGGAGGAAAAGAAAAGAAAAGAAAAGAAAAGAAAAGAAAAGAAAAGAAAAGAAAAGAAAAGAAAAGAAGAGAAAAGAAAAGAAAAGAAAGAAAAAGGTGGCTTTTCCAGTTAATGACAGCTCTCACACTGGTGAGAACTTTTGGAAAGACTAATTAATATCTATGATTTCTTCCTTTGATCTANAAACCACAGATCATANTAGCAACCCCCCACTAGTCGTGAAGCCCACATAAACAATACTGACTTATATTTGTACAATGCTTCATAGTCTTTGAAGGGAGTTCTCACGCAACCTTCCTTAGTTCCCAAGAGATAACAGTGGTTATCTATAACTGTATTATTTTCCTTGTCAATTTTCTCTTCATGTGGCGAGCCAAGAAGCACAAAACAGTATCTATCAACCCTATAGTTCAAAACAGGGAACCCAGTAGTGTGTCAACAGAGGCAAGTCAGCAGACCCAGGAAGCTACTTAATCCCATAGAGATAGGGAAGGCGTGCTTAAAGGGACTATTCTTCCTGACNAAGCCTTGACTTTCTGCTGGAGAATCACGAGTCTCCTTCAAGAGAAGCACAAAGGCAGCCTAGGAAGAATGGAAGCTTCCACAATCTCAATCTCAGCCTACAGGACCAGTAGGGCAAAGCCTGGTGGGAGGTTCTGGAACCCTGAGCCAATAGTTCTAAAAGAAGAAGCACAGCCAGGAGGGGGTGGTGCACACCTGTAAACCCAGTTCTCAGTGAGCTGGGGCAGGAGGACTGAGAGTTCCAGGAAAACCTAGGTGACATAATGAGACTCTGCCTCAAAAAGAAAACAACAGAAAGAATCAGGCATGACATGTCATGCCTGTAATTCCAGCACCTGGAAGGCTGAGGCAGGGGGATGGCCAGCCAGGGCTCCATAGTGAGTTNCAGGTTAGCCTGAGTTGCAATGTGAGAATTTGTCTCTAAATAAAGAGAAGTAAAACGAAAACGTAAGTTCTTCCCCTCTCTGCTCCCCGCTTCTTTCCACAAATAAGAACTGAGCACCTACTAAGTGCTATGCGCTGGTAAAACATTGAGGAGAGAAGATAAGACATTCATTTCCTGAGGTTTAGATGTTCAAGATGGGACTATGAACGAAAACAAAGAAAGCTGCACAAAGCATGGCCACAGAGGTAGGTATGTTCAGTGGGCGGTCAAGCATCTGGGCAAGCAAGCATCTGAGCACCCAGCATGCATCCCTGCTTGTGAATGTGCCAAAGAGGGATTAAGCACATGCTGGGCCTCTCACAGCTGCAAGCAGAAGCCCATACCACCCATTATTGAGGAGCCGAGGGCAGGAGAAGGGTATAATCACCCACCGAGCACCAGCACTCCAGGCAGGCAGAACATGCTGTCTTCCAGCTGTTTGTGTATCATTAGAAAAGAAATTAAGATGTCATTAGGAAGAAATTAAATAATGTGCATGTTGTCGTGACAACAGAGAGGCAAACTGCCAGATCTTGCACTGAGCTGAGATTGCCCACATGCAGCCCCTTTCTGGAGACCAAGACTAGGGAGATAGAAGAGGAGACTGCCTCACCAGAAGTCTTTCCTTTGTAGAAAATCTTCATGTCCATCAGGCCTGTGAGCTGGCTGGCTAGAATCTCCATCTGGGATCCNCTGTATTTCGAAGCTCTGAAGATGCTAAGTTGTGACCAGTCATCCCAGTAGATTTCATTCTAAAGAGAAAACCTTTGCCTGTTAATCTAATTCAGTGGTCCTTCTCTCAGGACACTTCACAAGGACAAGGACCACTCCTCACCACCACTCTGTGGGCGCAACAGATAATTACTAAATAACAGGCCTGGTCAAAATTTCACATAAGCCCAACTGTCAGTGGCTTTATTGAAACCTCACGAACTGGCCACCAGAAAAAGTGGCCTGGAAGAGACTATCTAGCACATGTTTAGTTGGACCACAGTGAGGTGCCTCGGTTTTGAAATGTTTTCCCATGCTGGGCAGAAGCATTTGCTCCCTAATGTGAGGACAACCAGAAAGTAATGTAGGTGGTACACAGCTCATCTTCAGTCAGCAGAGAGTGGAGCAAGAGAGGAAGACATGAGCCTGAAACACGGCCACTGGCAGTAAAAAGAAAGCAAGAACACTCACAGGAAGGAACCTCAACTTTCAGCCTTTTGAAAAATGTGAGCAGTGTTGTAGAAGCCCAGCATCCTTCTATGAAGGNTGAAGGCAAGTTAGTGCAAATTTGGAAGAGTCACTTTCCAAGACATTACACAGACTCTTTGCAGAAGCCCAACAGTCCCCAGATCTGTACCTCACCACCTTCTTTTCCTACTCTGACAGACTGCACATGGGCACGTGACAGGGCAAGAAGAACTCACCTTAAAGACAGCAATGGCATAAGGGTGTGGGAGATTGTCCAGGATGACTGAACGCTGCTGGCCACTGAAAGTGATGCGCTCGATACAGTCCAGATATGCGTCTGTCCAATAGATCCACTGACCATCCACAGAGATGCCGTTGGGCCACTTCACATCCTCTGACACAAGACGATAGGCAGCAGAGCCATCCATGTTGCTCCGGTAAATCCCAGGCTTCAAATCTCCCCAGTCAGTCCAGAACATNACCCTAGCCAATAGAGGGATCACACAGTCTCTTTAGAATGAGACNGGAGAGCCTTGATTCTATTTCCAAGAAGTAGTAGAACAATCATTGGAACATTCAACCTCAGAACAATCATTATTACTATTATCTGTCATTACAATATTTGAGATTTCTTNCAGAAATCTAAAATAGTTGAACTTGACTCAAAAATTCACCCACTGAAGTCCATCTATAATTGCATTATTCTAATATTATACAAAGAAATGGACATATATATATATATATATACACTAATCTAAATGCTAATGGGTAGAGGAAGTGTGATGTAGTATTATACAACAGAATATACCTATTGCAATGCTCCTAAAATGTTGTATACAAAGTACTTTGAAACCTACATATTTGTATGTGCTAGTTAGCTTCTGTCTATGACACAAACTAGTTACCTCAGAAGNAGCAGCCTCAATGGAGGAATTGCCTCCATCAGACTGGCCTGGCCTGTGGGCATGTCTGTGGGAATTATCTCGATCAATGATTGATGCAGGAGGGTCCAGACCACTGTGGGCAGTGCCACCCCTGGGCACCCTGGGTTATATAAGAAAGCAGGCTGAGGGAGCCATGGAGGGCAAACCAGAAAGTGTGGTCTCTGCTTCAATTTCTGCCTTGGCTTTCCTCAGTGATGGACTAAACCAATAAGCAAAATAAACTCCTTCCTCCCACCAAGTTAGGTCCCATCTATGCTTTTAATCCCAGCAACAGAGAGTAAACTAAAATACTACATGTGCTCTGATAAACTATCACTGTTCAATCCGCACGTCCTTTGACAGGCAGGAAATACAAATACCCTGATTCTATCCTGTCTCTTATACACATCTAGATGTGTATAAGAGACAGCATGTGCTCTGATAAACTATCACTGTTCAATCCGCACGTCCTTTGACAGGCAGGAAATACAAATACCCTGATTCTATCTGATGTGATGTGCCATGTGTGTCACTAAGGGGCGCTAGTTATATTTAAAGATCATGAGTGAACACCAGTCAAAACTACTTCGAATAACACAAGCAAAAACTTAACGGTGGCTATTATGTATGACTAACGGTGGCCATTAGGTAACAGTGATGTGATTACACCCCCAGGACGTAGGAGGATGAAGGGTGAAGAATGAGAACAAACACAAGTTTCCTTTCAAGATTCAAGATCAAGCCCNTAGATTTCTTTTAGACTTTTAAAAATAGTGCAAATTCTCAATCACAAGTACACCGAGAGAAAGTTAANGCAGCGTCTCCTTCTTAGCAATGTTTCCTGTGATTAATGAGCTAGTAAAAGGCAGCCATACATACCCCAAGTGCATATTAAATTTAAATAAGAAAACATGCACATGCTGGGTGTGTGAGAAAGACTGATTGATTAAATGTTTGTGAGATGCATGAAACTCAATATATAGAAAAAAATCCTCACAATGTATCNGNGGCCTGCCTGGTTTACAAAGACGCTCTTCANCATTACCTTTCCTGTAGAAACACCACACAGATACGGCACACCCGGAGACCTTAGGAGAGGTGGATGCTAATCAAATCCACATGGAGCTACCAGACCACAACCACCAAGCTATGGCTTCAAAGCCTCAGTCAACCGAAACTTTGCCCCAACTTTGNACTTTCATGAGCATCTGTTGTAGTAGTGAGCACAGCACTGACTTCCCACAGGGGACACACTTACCCCTCTTGGGGCACAAGGACTAGAGCCCTGGGCCGATCAAGCACAGAAGAATTGATGATTGTCAGCCGGAAGTCACCATCTGGATTGGCTACCTGATGAAACAAAGGTAGGAGGGGGAGACGGAGAGGGATCTAAGTCCCTTACAAAGCCCACATTGCAAAAGCCCTCCACCAGGCCCTGCCTACAGGCACACCCTGCACACC
>LZPO01097275.1:132196-142830 GCA_001675575.1 Neotoma lepida | reverse complement strand
GGCCAACCAAACTAGTGGAAACGCATGAACTGTGGACCAATAGCAGTGGAGCCCCCATGGTGCTGGACTGGGCCCTCTGGATACTCGAGACAGTGGTTTAGCTTGAACTGTTTAGGCGGCTCCCAGAAAATGGGNTCAGGATCCATCCCTGGTGCATGAGCTGGTTTTTTGGAGCCCAGTGCCTATGATGGGACACCTGGCTCAGCCTTGGCGCAGGGAGGAGTGTCTTGGACCTGCCTCAACTGAATGTACCAGGCTCTGGGGACTCTCCATGGAAGACCTTACTTTGGAGGATGTGGGAATGAGAGAGGGTAGGTTGAGGGGCACAGCGACAGGCGGGGAGGGAGGAGCGGGAGGAGAAAAAAAATAAATGNATTAGTGAAGAAAATCCTCAGATTCAATGTAGTTATATCACAATTCTAGTTGCATTTCTTTGTAAAGAAAATAATGTATTTGAATTTACTGTACTTTTATATCTGGGAGTGATTGCTATCATTAATGTCTGTGCACCTTATGCATACTTAGTACTTGTAGAAGTCATAAGAGGTCATGAGATCCCCTGAAACTGCAGTTAAAGACTGTTATAAGTGACATATAAGTGATGAAAATGGAACCTGAGTCCTCTGGAAGAGTAANAATTGCTCTTTACCACTGAGCCTTCACTGCCTCTCCCATTTCAGGTTCTGATTATAAAATGAGAAATGAAATTTGCTTATGGCACAAAATTTATGGAATCCTGACTTCTCAAAGTTCTAATCTCTTCTTTCTTCTCCTGTAACACATAAGAGTTGATGCATCAAAAGAGAAAATTTGTTAGAAAAGAATTCAAAATGATATTGTTGTTATCTGATTTATTCAGTAGTGCTAATGTCCATTATTTCTGGAAAATGAATCTGATGATATATCAAAATAATAGGCCAGATCCAATTATTATCCATAAACAATTATAAGAATTTAGATATTAAGGACTATTGTTTCCTAAAATTAGCACTAAAGACATTTTGAAAAGTCATATAAAAAATTTGTACATTAGTAATTTCATAAAAAATAAAAAGTATTTAAATTGCATTACAACATATGGAGGAGACAATGCAACAACTAAAAATCATATGGTACCAATTAAAGTTTCCAGTACCATGAATTGGTTGCATCTTGTGAGTTGTTTGCTGAAGGAGTCCCACAGAAACTTTCCCCTACATATTACAGGCTATTTTCAGTATCATTGGTTAATGTCTTATTTAGGGTTTTTATTGCTGTGAAAGACACCATGACTATGGCAACACTTATAAATGAAAACATTTCATTGGAGTGGGTCACTTATAATTTCAGAGGTTCAGTCTACTATCATCATGGTGGGAAGTGTGGTTGCATGCTGGCAGACATGGTGCTGTAGCTGCAGCTGAGAGTCTTACATCTTCCAGGCAACAGGAAGTTGACTGACACACTAAGAAGTATCTCAAGATAAGAAACTTCAAAGCCTGCCCTATCAGTGACATACTTCCTGCAAGAAGACAAGACCTACTCCAACAAAGACACACCTCCTAATAGTGTCATTCCCTATACAATTTGGGGGTTAATTACATTCAACTACCACATTCCACTCCCTGATTCCCATAAGCTTGCAACAAAATCATAATTCAAAATGCATTTAGTCCAACTTCNAAAGTGCCCATAGTTTATAACAGGCTCAACAATGTTTAAAAGTCAAAACCTCAAAGTCTGTTCTGAGATTCATGCAATCTCCTAAATGTAATCCCCTGCAAAATAAAAATAAAAAAGCAGATCACATACTTTCAACATATAATGGCACAGGATAAACATTTCCATTCCAANGCATAGGAAGGGATCATAGTAAGGAAATACTGGNCTAAAGCAAGACAGAAAACCAGCTGGGCAAACTCTAAATTCTGCATCTTTATGTCTAATGTCAACATGCTCTTCAGATCTCCAACTTCATTTAGCTTTGTTGACTGCCACATACTTCTTTCTCTTGGGCTGGTTCTACTCCCTGTTAGCAGCTGTCCTCAGCAGGTATCATAGGACTCTGGCATCTCTAACATCTTGGGTTCTCCTAAGCAATATAGGCTTCAACTTCACAGCTTCACTCAATGGCCTCCATTCAGGAGGAATTATAGTTAGGAGATTCTTGCATATCAAAAGAGACTTTGTACATCCCAAGAGCATCATGGGTGATTCTCTGGTGCTGAAAGCTGGATGAACTGAACGCTGGGCACCAGCTGAGACAGGGACACAGGTGTGTATGGGGTTCTAGTCTCCAGAGCCACTCACTTGCCANTATCTTGTCTGGCTAATGTTACTGGGTGTGTCCAGGGCACGGAGCTCCTGAGAGCTGAGTCTGAGCAACTGATGGGTCAAGAGGTGGCACTCTGCTTCTGCTCACCTGAATGAAGATTGAAGTTGGATACCCCAAGATCTTTGAGACAGCTTCACTAAAAGTGAGGAATGGTGTTGGCTTGGGGGTACCCATGGCATCCGGATTAGTCATGACTCCAGTGAGAAACCATAGCATGGCTGAGAGCATTTTTGACCTGGACTATGCTTCTCAGAAGATTCACTGGACTGCAGTGGTAGTTACCTTCATCTTGTACATGGGCATCTTTGTGGTCTGCCACCAGCTGTCACCTTCTCTGAATGCCACCTACCACATTCTGCTGGCCAAAGAGGTCTTCTGGAGCTACCCAGGCTGGCTTTGATGTCTGCCAAACTATGGGCTCTGCTGGGGCACCAAGTGTTCCATGCTGACAAACTCTCATTCAGTAGACCTGATGCTGGTTTGAAGTCACCCCAGCCACTGGATTCTTCTTTGAGAATATGGNTGCTCACCTGTCCAACCTGTTCTTACAAACATTTGACTTGTTTTTGGTTATCCACCACCTCTTTGCCTTTCTTGAATTTCTTGGTTCAATGATCAATCTCAGAGCTGGCCACTATCTAGTCATGACCATTTTACTCTTAGAGATCAGCACATCCTTCATCTACATTTCCTGAATGCTCCTGAAGTTTGGTTGATCAGACTTCCTATTCTGGAAGGTCAACCATTGGCTAATGAATCATGTGTTTCAGTGATGCATGATCCTCACCTACCAGATGTGGCACCCCAACACTGGGGTGCCCTCATCAACAGCCTGTTCCTGCCTCACTTTGTGATATTCCCTTGTGGGCTGGCCCTGCTTATCATTAATTCCTACTGGACACACACATACACACATAAAAGCAACTTTATAATCCTGTGGATGATTGGATCTTTGCACAGTCTGAAGCCAAGGGCAGCAGGGAAGAAAGGGCCAGTGGCCAGATGCCTCAGAAAAAGAGGCTGTAGTGCACAGGGCCCAAGTGGACCATGATACCAGTGGCTGAGTGTCATGGTTTGGTAAAGCTCCACAGACAGTGACTTTTACAGAAGAGATTGTGATTGAGTTTAGATCTAGGTAAATATTAACTTGTCCTTTAATATCAATACTAAATTATCTATGAAGTATTGCTGGGACCATGATTTACCTACAGGAGGTGTTTGACATTATGCTCTTTTTCTGATTCTTCTGGTGTGGCCTCAACTATGCTATGTTTGAGAGGTCAGTGTCAGGGAAGGAGCCATGTTGGCCAAGTGTGCAGGCTGCTAAAGAGGCCAGTCTGAATACTTGAAAGCACTTCATTAGGAAGGACCCTAGGTGGGTATGGACAAGTCAGCACGCTCACAGCCTGTATGCCTTATTTGGAAATCATGCTCTTTTTCATTACAAAGAATTTGCCTAAGAAAATGTGATTTGCAATTATTTGTGAAATTTCCTACTATGTGAAATTTTTAAACCTGTGGCACAGTAGCACCCTCTGGTGGCAAGTGGCAGAAGGACACAGTTCTGGTAAAGGCTTCTTGTCAGTAGCTGAATGCCCTTGAGTTTATCCACTGCTCCTGGCATCAGGGAGGTGGGAAATCTTGTACTTCAAACATGAGAAAAAGAGGGGGACCCAATAACCTATTTTTAAATAANGATTTTTAATGATATATTTCTTAAATGATAGAATAATATGTCTGGATCTTTGAGCTATTTCTAATTGACCAATAGCCCCCAATTCTACTCTGTCAATTTAAAGTCAAGGCACTGACTTTTCCTTTCTAGGCTGTGAGGATCCTGTACCAAAGATTCTCAGCTTGAGTTGCTAATGCCCAGAACAAGCAAGCAGCTTGCCTAATGTGACCATAGACAAAAGTTCTTACTGCACTGTTTGTGGGAGGGAAGTCCAGACACCAGCTAGCAATGTTATTGACAAACACAAATCTTTTCCCAAGAGGATACAATTAAAGTACAGTTTAATTTTGTCAATATTACCTTTGAAATGGTGCTTGCTCTTGAAAGTCATATGTGGTTTATGCTTGCCATGGATCATGGGCCTCAGCATGCTTTGAATACTAGTGCTTTAACTTTGACAGGGTGTATGATGCCTATTTATTTCATTCTAAGAAAGTCCTTACTTTGTGTCCCTAAGATTATCAACTGAAAACCCAGTAGCTCCTTTTCATTTTAAATCCTTATAAGCATGAACACTAGTAACCACGTGACAAGGCTGCTTTGAGATTCATTCTGCCAATGGAATTAATCCAAAACTCTTCACTTTAGCCTCAGGCAGACTCTTCAGATAAGGGCAAAAAGCAGCCACTTTCCTTACCAAAATATCACAAGACCACACTCTAGGACACATACTAACATTCTTCTCCTCTGAAACCTCTTAATCCCCATAATCTATCAAATCATATTCAGCACCACTGTCTTCCATGCTTCTACTAATATGGGCTGGGCTGCTGATACTCCCCCAGAGGAATTGGAGAGAGATTTGCTGAACCTGTGTTCCTGATCCTCTGATGTTACATCCTGCAGTCTGGGAAGGGAAGGAATGATTCCTGTCTTCCTGATAGACCTGCAGCACAAATTTCCCAGACCTCTGTGAGTTCTAATTATTCTGAATCTGGCTGAGGAATGCCTATTGGTTTGTGACTAGGCATTTAGCCATTTATCCACACTACATCTTGGGATGCAGAGGTCACTGTTGCCAGTAGAGTGTTGGTCTACTGATTGCCCAGAGGAAATATAAGGCCTGGAAAATGGTTGCCTCAGGTTTTTCCCTCTGTGGGAAAGAGACTCATTGGAGCAATTAAGCACTATAATGGAGGCAGTGTGCTAGACTGGNTGAAAAACCAAATTGGAGGTACTAAAGAGGCCTGCCAGACTGATAAGGAGAAATTGGGATGTAAGTTTTGCTGCTATTTGATACTCTGGGATTAGACAGCTCAAACATACTTTTGGAAGTTGGGGGCAGCAATGCATTGGACTTTAGGGNAGGAAAATGAAAAGGTTCAGAATTACGCAGTTACTCATACCTCACCCACTACAAAAACATTTTCTTGTCCCTTGATTTGGATTGTAGTTGTTGANAATTGTAATTTAACTAATTATGTGTCCATTGCTAAATTCATATTAGAATTAGGGTTTTAACCTGTTAATGTTAAGATATTGTTATAAAAATGGGGCATAAGCTGAATGCTTTATTTGAAGTAGTACAATTGTTAAATATGAGAGCTCATTTGAAATGTCAGTCTAAATTTGACTAGGTGTGTGTAACCTCTTCTGTTTATGATATAATTGTTAGTGGGTGGGAAAAGGCTAGAGCTCATCTGAGAGGAATTTGGTATGATGCTAAAAGAGTCCTTAGATTTGATGTGGTTGCATCAGGAGTTTACTAATTTAAAAAAGGCAAAGTTGGATTTTGATGCAGCTAAAATTGCTGTGGACATCCTGTACCATTTAAAAAGGCCATTCTGTCTTGATCATCCTCTACTCCTTTACTAGGAGGCATAGCAGCCATAGGAGCAGGTATATTACTGTGATTATTCAAGCTACTTGCAAGCTCTTAGTGGAAAGCTGATTCAGAGCTGCATAGAGTTAAGTTCTGCACCCTTCCTCAGAGACAGGTAAGTCCTTCTTGCCACCTGTCAACCTAAGACAGGGCACACTTGGCAGAAAGTGTGTTTCAAAGATGGGTAAGACTGGATGGCTGTAGAAGACCACCTAAGACAAACACCATCATCTGAAGGGTCTGAGCGACCCTTTATATTATAAAAAAGGAAGAATTGTGGGGGCCCACAGAGACTCCAGCTTGTGGCTGATTTTCAATTTGACTCAACTCAGAGAGTCTGAGCTTGTTTCCCCCCTGCAAGGCTACATAATAGAATGTTTTGACAAAAAGGCACGGTTACCAGGTGTCTTTTACTTCAAGGCCTATTTACAGGATACTTTGCCATAAGNTGTGGTCACCAGATGTCTTAAGTACTAAGGAGGTGTTTACACTTAACTGTACTTTGTGCTTTGAACTGTGATGTCCTTGAAAGGAGGAGGTCTTTTTGTCCCCCTTTGCTTTTGGGTATATAAAGGCAGTGAGCAATAAAGTCAGTGTCTGTGGTGTTGACCAAGAACCCTCCCAAAGCTATCTTGTGTCTCTGTCTTTTTCTTCATCTACATCTATGTTTCACAGATATCATTTCCCAATCCCGCACACCCCCTTCAGAACCCATTCAAGAGGTTGAGCGGGACTCGACAGTCAAGAAAAGTCTAAGTTATTAGAACACTTTAAATGCCATATTTTGTAGGTCTTTGAAGTGTTTGAAGATTACCTGTCTGAAATATATCTTTGTATACCTAGAAAACCTGAGTATAAGTTTCATAATTATAGATGACTATTAATCTGTATTTCTTAATTATATAATACATTTTTAATGGAGCTGCATAAACACAATATCTTAAAGAAAAGTAAAAATATACACACAGTATAATAAAATTAACTTTAAATATGTATCAATAAACTAAAATCCATACAAATATAAAATATTTTGAGATTAACAGTTGTTTTTGGATAAAGTATATTTAATAATGTATCCTTTTTTCCATCATATTAACCTACCCTTTGTCTCCATCATTTCTATATCATATCCGCCTTTCTTCTTTTAGAAAGAGACTGACTAGGACCAATAATAATAAATATAACCAACCAACCCCCCTAAATTGAAAACAAACATTTATGACCAATATTTTGGGAATGTGGGCATAGTTTTCTAAACTAATTCCTGCTGATTGGGCGCCCTGGTAAACCTTGAGGAACCCTGAGAAAATCAGGACAATTTTTAAGTCTTGGCTGTAGTATTCTGTGAGGCTGGATCACCAAGGTCAGCAGCCCTGAAGCTGGTTGAGATGTTGGATCATCTGAACTGCTTTTCTTGATCTCTGGTCCACTTGTTCTGAAAATATATAAACTTTTAAAGGGAACATACATATTGGCATCAATACAAATATAAACTGTGCATTGTACAGAAACCATCCAAAGATGGGTTTTGTTTTATGTTTGAGCATGTAAAATANATGTCACGTGTCATGTAGTTACTTTAGGTTTATTTTCTCATGATTGTAGTCAAGATTTCAAGGGATCTTCCTCAATCAAACCAGGTTTTTTTTAACCCAGAAAAAATCCATAGCCTCTTATTTCCTGCGGAAACCAAAACACAACCCCTCCCTGAAANTGGCATATGTTTTGACTTAAATTTTGGAGTCAAGATATTTTTTAAATATATAGGTTGGTTTAATCTAGCAGCTTTTATAATCAAATGTCTCATAGCAGTCAAAATTTTTAAAGACAATACAGTAATATACATAATCTAGACTATTGTGTATTTTNTCATCCTTATGTGGCTTATCATGATTTTTATTACTCTATTTTAAGGACTTTATTATTTTCATTGTTTTTTTAAACATAGACTGTCTCTACCCTCACTTCTCTTTCCCAAGCCTACACACATTTTCTTAAACATACTCTCACCCATTTAGAGGCCTTTTTTGTCTGAATCTGTCTTTACTGTGTATCTTTAACCCGTTTTGTCTGTATGAGCAAAAATCCTAAACCCACCATGCTCCCTGTACTGCAGCTTGTATCAGACTATGGGAATCTGCCATGCTGTAGCTCAAGTTGTATTCTGCAGCTGGGGATGCGTCTCCATACCTGCAGACTGCATGACAGACATGAGCTATGAACCTGCTTTTGGCTCCATTTCTGAATATTAGAAAATTTTTTGTCAACTTTCTCGGGTATTACGTGGATCCACACCCCACACTGGGTACCATATGTAAACAAAGTTTCTCTGTCATGCCCTGTCCCANGGTCACTTTTAAATAAACAATCAGAGGCTTATATTATTTATAAATGCTGGTCCAATAGCTCAGTCTTATTGCTAACTAGCTCTCACATTTAAATTAACCCATTTCTCTAATCCATGTATTGACATGTGGTCCATGAGTCCTCAGGTGTCTTGCTCCTTGGGCAGCTGGCTCATGTCTCACTCAACTCCATCCTTCTTTCTCCAAGTCCTCACTTTCATTCTACCACCCAACCATATCCTGCCTTGCCATATGCCAAAACAGCTTTATTAGCAACCAATGAGAGAAATACATATACATAGTATACAAAAGGATCATGCCACAGCAACACAGTGCTACCAGTTTCCTAATCCACTATGATTTCCAGCTGTTTTCTCAATACTTGTCCTTATATGTACAGGCAAATGCAGTTCTCGCCATTCATCATATCACAAAGATCATTGGTTGACATGCCCAAGCCCAACTGATACATCTGGAATGAAACCCTTCAATCTAAAGTTCATAGAAAATCATAGAAGAGGGGACAGAAAGGACCCAGAGGCCCAATCCTGTTGATAGATTAGATCCCTTAGAAATGGCAGTGAAAATGCATCCATGAACCCTCAATAGGTCTATTGAGCACACCAATGATGCCAGGGAAAATTCTACATGGTCTTACCCCTAGATGATGAAATAAATCAGGTCAATGGCTGTTGAGATAGGGAGAATAAGTTGTGTCTGAAGATGTATTCCCACACTTTTGACCAATCGCCAGTGCTCAACTCAGGATACATTCACAAAGAAGCAAAACTAAATGGACTCAGTAGGTTATATATACATGTGTGCATATAGAAGTGCAATGAAAATTAAAGAAGAGATCATAAATATGGGAAAGGGGAGGAGTTGGAGGGAGACAAGGAGATTGGGAGTCATAGAGTGCAGCTACAGTACTATGAAATTCTCAAAAACAGCCACTAATTTTCAGAAAAGAATTGCACATGGCAACATACTGTAGGATCTCTATTATTTTTCTGGACCTTTAATACCATATAGAAAGCTAAATTGTATTAGAAAACATTTTAAATTGTGTCCCATTTTTATAGCTTTTACTTCTTACTAAGTTTCTGGCTTGTAGTCAGAAACTCAGGCTCACAAATGCTGCAGAGTGATCGCTGAATGAGTTCACCATTGCATAATACAATCTTTGACTGTAGGTCAAAGTATTTATTTCTTCCTATCAGTTGCTACTTTCACAATCTATGGGGTGTTCATGACATTTTTGTCTGAACTATAAATATTACAAAACATTTGCTATAAGCTTCACAGGTAGTCAAGGCTGGAATCCTAACAGTACCCAGAAAGAGCTCTTTACCATGTCGGACTACAACTGGTTTGAAGGAATACCTTTCCCTGCCATACGTTTTGAAAAAGAACGTCTTGAAGCTATTCGTGATAAATTTGTGATGAGAGATGAAGACATAGTCATACTGACTTATCCCAAATCAGGTAAGGACCATTAGTGAGAATGATCTTGAACTGTCTGAGGAAGGTTAGGACTTTGATCTTCATTAATTTGGGTGATGAGTAGAGTGCTCTATATATCCAATGTAGGAAATGCTTTTGGGGCATCAATAGCTGTGTGTGACAGTATTTCTACTCAGAGAAAGACCTCTAGCTTGACCAGTGCCTTCAGAGGTTCACCTAAGTCACTAGTGAAAAGACAGTGGATCCCTAAGGCAGACTCTAGAATGGGACTGTCTCTGTAGGTATGAGAGAGGGGAAGAGGAAAAGAAATAAGAATAAAGAGAAGAAATAGCATCAAGAGATACAGCTTGGAAGTAAGAATAAGTGGAACNGATGATAGTGTTGGGCAGAATTACTATAGACTTTCCCCAGGTAGTGGAAAGGGGCTGAAAATTCAAGTACCAGAAAGCATGGGAGTTTGAAGAAGGGGCTTTTGCTGGATGGCAGAAGGACTGAACACTGAGTAAATATTCAGCTGCTGACATTAAAAGTGCAATAACATGGAAAAGCCAAGGGCAGTAGGAAAGCAGGAGAAGGATTCAGACAATAGCCCAGAAAATGAAGCTTGAGAAATATCCACTGACAAATGAGCATATAAACATAAATACAAGTGTGTGTGTGTGGTAAATATAAACAAGGGGATTTATTCACCTTAAAAAGAATCATGACTCAGACACACACTGCCGCTTAGGTGCATCTCAATGGCATTGTATTAAATGAAAGGAGTCAGTCTCAAAAAACAGATGATATAACCTCCATCCCTGGGAAATACCTGGGATAATCAACTTCACTGCACCAGAATATAGAATAATGATGGCCCAGGACTAGAAGGGATGTTCAGCAGGCAGGTGGGGTTTATCAAGTATATTGTCAGTTTTGCAAGCTAAAGAATTGGAAATGTGCTAAATGAACATA
>LZPO01097275.1:80232-91581 GCA_001675575.1 Neotoma lepida | reverse complement strand
CTACTTTGTCAGCTTTATCTGGGAGACTCAGTCATCCAGCTAGGTGAGATGAATCTGGTTTTAATCTCCAAGCAGTAATTTTTGCATACAATTGTAGTCATTATGAATCCATATCTAGACACTGCAGGAAATACAGACTAAAATGTTCATCCTAATTTAGCCACTGTTTAGGTGACAGGACTTTTGTAAAGACACTGTCACAATCAAGGCATGTGGGAGGAAATAAATTCTGAGAAACTTCAGAATTCCTAGCCCTCATTACTTCACAGTGGAAGTTTCACAGACACGGTGTTTAGTCCATTAATCACTTTCAGTCACATTAATGTGAGACTGAGGAAAGACAGAGAAGCCTGCCACCTGTAGGCCAAAAAGAAAAGCCTGGAATAGTCTGGAGAACATCCTGAGTGAGACTTGTAGCCTCCATAACTATGCGAAAGTTCCTTTCCAACAAGAGCTAAGCCACCACATGTTAGGATTATCCTGTCACCTGACACACCAGAGTTTGAGGAAATTTTTAGAAAGAAGCAATGAAGAGAAATGTATGCTTATAAGATGAACAGGATTTTGACACATTTGGATTTAGAACTTCATGTGTGTATCTGCAAAGACATGCTTCTCTCATCTGGATTGATTTATTCCAGTGGGCAGCCATATTGAATTTTCTGAGATTCTAGTAGCTCAGCATCCAGTCTGGCTTATCAGGAGCCAGATGTGTTGTGGGAAACAATAAAAAAAAATTATTCTAATAATGAAGATAATTGATAAGTCATATCAATTAATGGCATATTATTTGAGTATGCTGTATCAATATTACAATTTAATGATTAGTTCTTTATATTTTCTTTAATACATCCCACTGGGGAATTATAATTAATATTGCTACATAAAGAAAGCAATGTGATACGGGAAAGCATAAGTTTTATTGTCAATTATTTTTCTTCAGATCTTCATACATCACTATCATACTGGATAATATTTCAAGAACTAATTTTTCCTCCTCATCAAAACAGGAATAATGCCAGTACCTTCCTAACTCATTTGTGAATGCATTNAACAATCCCATACTGAGTATGTTATAAGTCTGGTACTCTTTGAGAAATGAAATGTTTGGCAATATAAGAAACATTTTTACTTTTCAAATATATTAGATTCATATCCCATGCATATATACAAAAAGGAAATACATGAAGCATATCAAAGTGCCAACAGCTATGAAATAAAATATAGCAAGGATGAGGGCTGCAGGATTCTACATGCAGGGAAGATAAGAAGAGATGGCTCTATTAACATAAAAATAAGGAGACAAAAGAACAAGACTTGACTATATGGAAGACAGCAGCCCTCCATGTTGAAGGAACACACAATGCAGTGTGAGAAGTTGTACATTGGAAGTCTCTAAGGCCAAAACTAAAAACCTACTGGAATGGAGTGATGACAAACAGTGTATGGTCACAAGGAACAGTGCTACAAGGGACAGGGGATGAAATCTTATAGATCTTCATGTATCACAAAACACCATGGCTGAGTGAAAACAGAATTTCTGGAATGTTCTCATCTAGAAGTGGCTCAGTCCCCTGCCTCAGATGGAAAGATCAAGATAGTTGACATGCTGTTCAGTACTGTGCGTATCTCCTGCTCCAGTGAAGCTGACGCTGCCATCCTCAGCAGAAACCTGCGTTCATGTGCACCTACACACACATAAATGAAAATAGGTTTTTAAAGTGTTTTTAAAGGTGCTTGCATGCTATGAAAAACTTCTAAAAGTAAACACTAAAAAGTAGAAAGAACAATTAAAGTATGTTTAGATCGTTGATATGAGAAACACAGTTGGGTTGGATATTNTGATGGAAACAGGTGTGGTGGGAAGCAGGAATAATCTGGACATATAAAAAGATAGGGACAGTGTTACTGCTGTTAGATTGTGTAACTGATAGGTTGGGAGAGGAGAAGGTGGAGTATGATTTTCACAGAAGTAGAAGACTGTATTATAGAATTTCAAGGTAAAAAAAAGGTATCAGAGTGACTGTGGCCTCATAAAAAGAGTTTGGTAATGTTTCTTCTGTTTCTATTGTGTGGAACAATTTGAAGAGTATTGGAATTAGGTCTTCTTTGAAGATCTGGTAGAATTCTACGCTGAAANCTTCTGGTCCTGAGCTTTTTTTGGTTGGGAGACTTTTAATGACTGTTTCTATTTCCTTAGGGGTTATCGGTCTACTTAAATAGTTTATCTGGTCTTGATTTAACTTTGGTATGTGATACCTATCCAGAAAATTGTCCATTTCTTTCAGATTTTCCAATTTTGTGGAGTACAGGTTTTTGAAGTATGACCTGACGATTCTCTGGATTTCGTTGTTGTCTGTTGTTATGTCTCCCTTTNCATTTCTGATTTTGTTAATTTGGATGCTCTCTCTCTTCGCCTTTTGGTTAATTTGGAAAGGGGTTTGTCTATCTTGTTGATTTTTTCAAAGAACCAACTCTTTGTTTCATTGATTCTTTGTATTGTTCTCTTTGTTTCTATTTCACTGATTTCAGCCCTCAATTTATTTCCTGTCGCCTCTTCTTCCCGGGTGAGTTTGCTTCTTTTTATTCTAGAGCTTTCAGGTGTGCTGTTAATTCACTAGGAAGGACNTGTGGATCACCCAGGGAGAGAGAAATGGATGAGATCTACATGGGCTGACTAGGAGTGAGGGGGAGGAAATGAGGGGCAAGGGATGGAGGATGAGAGTGTAAGGGAGCNGGAGGTTCGAGCTGGAACAGGGACAGAGAGAGAGTAAGGAAGGAAATAACATGATAAATGGGGAAATCATGAGAATAGGGAGAAACAGAGTGCTAGAGAAGTCCCAGAGAGTCCACAGGGATGAACCCACCTTAGATCACTGGAAATAATTGATAGGGTGCCTGAACTGGCCTACTCCAATGATNGCATGGATGAATACCTAACCACCATGGAACCCTCATCCAGTGACTGATGGAGACAGATGTGGAGATCAATGGCTGGGCACCAGGCAGATCTCCAGGAGCCCAATCAATGGGAGACAGGGGGCCCTCTATGAGCAAGGGACTACGAGATCATGTTGGGAGGGTGTGCAGAGATGGCCAGCCAAACTAGTGGAGATGCATGAACTATGAACCCATAGCTGGGAGGCCCCCATGGGCCCTCATCCTGAGACAGATGGAAGCAGATGCAGAGATTCACGCCAGGCAGAGCTCGGGGAGTCCAGCTGGTGAGAGAGAGGGGAGATTCTATGAACAGGGGACATTGAGATCATGAAGCCAGCCAGGCTGGTGGAGGTGCATGAACTGTGGACCAATAACTGTGGAGCCCCCCCCATGGTGCTGAACTGGGCCCTCTGGAGGCTTGAGACAGTTGTTTGGCTTGAGGTGTTTGAGGATCCCTAGGTGGTGGGATCGGGTCTGTCCCTGGTGCAGGGGCTGACCTTTTTGGAGCCCGGTGCCGGTGGTGGGACACCTGGCACAGTCTCAGCGCAGGGAGGAGGGTCTTGTCCTGCCTTGGCTGGGAGTGCCGGGCTCCAGAGACTCTCCATGGGGGACCTTGTCTTGGAGGAGGTGGGAGTGGGGTGTGAGGTGAGGGGGGGAGCTGGTGGGGCGGGAGGAGGGAGGAGAGGGGGATCTGAGGTTGGTATGTAAAAAGGGTGGAAAATCTTTTTAATAATAATAATAATAATAATAAAAGGAAAAAAATAAAGTCAGATTAAGAGATTTAAAAAAAGATTTCTCCAGGGGGTCACTGGTCGTTCCACTTTATTAACTATGTGGTCCTCATCATAGAGGTAGTAAGAGCATGTGAAGGAAGGACTGAGAGCAGTGTTGAGATCATCATTAACCCATCTATGTGTCTGCTTCACAATTTCCAGTCACAACTGGAGACTGGAAGAATCACTTTACAGTAGCCCATTCTGAAGCCTTTAATAAAGTATTCTAGGAGAAAATGGCTGGTTTCCCTCCAGGATTGTTCCCATGNGAATAAGTTCTTAAAACCTTTAAATATTACGTGGATACTGGTGTTTATTCCTGTCATTGTACATATGAATGACTAGAAGTGGTCACAGAATAAATCCTGTAATAGAATTGTGAAGAGATTTTTCTGTAAAGATAGTTGTAGTAGTGTGTCTATTTGTAGTGCCTTCAGAGGCCAGAAGAGTGCACTGGTTCCCATGGAGTTGCAGTTACATATGCCATAAGCCACCTGCTTTGTATCCTACGAAATGAACTCCGGTCCTCTACAAGGGTAGTATAGTGCTCTTGACATCTGAATCATCTCTCCAGCCCCAAATCTTGGAAACTTAAGTCATCAAAAGCTAACTCCAATTCACTTCATGGAATTCCAGCTTAAGAACAATCTTTGTAATATTTTAAACATAAAAAACACTATAGGAAAATGTAAGTATTATTTAAATGTTGTCAATTTTTTAACATATGACATAAAATCTAGAGTCATATATGGCTCCCTTTCATAACACCATAGGATTTCTCAATTGGTGCTGTTCTGGCCTGAGGAATAGTTTTATTTTTTTTACTCTGTGACATCCAGAGGGGAAAAAAATGTCATTTATAGACTTTGAAACCTCATACAAATAGCATATGGTGTTAGACCTTTATAAACTTGCATCTCTGCTCAATATTTTATACTTGTGTTTCACTTTCTCTTCTTTTTTAGTGAAATTTAGAGGGTGTATAAAATAATAGGTTTCATTATGAAACTTTGATACAAACATTACATCATTGTAATTTACTCANTATTTCTCCTCTCCTGCCCAGTCCTGTCCTTTACCTTCCTGTTTGCCTCTCTAGATGTCATATAGACAAACGTATTTAAATCTGGATATGCAGAAAAAAGAAATAATACAATGTTGTCTTTCCTTTGTTTATGGTTGAGGGGGAGGTTTTTATTGTAGATATGAGGGAGAATACAAACAGGGACATCTGGAAGAGTNCAGAGCAAGGAGATAAAGTAGTAGAGTGAATGTGGCCAGCAGAATAGGCCAGGACATGAGCAGGCCAGTGAGAACAGAGAAGAGCGGGACAATGAAGAGAGGACAAGCAGACCAAGAGAGCCAAGGATTATGGCCAAAATGGCATGGTTATATAGAAATCAGAAGCTGGGGAAAAAAGAAGCCCATGAGCTGGAACCATTTTGGCGTAGGGGGTGGGGTAAGAAGAGCTGATAGGAGCCAATGTGCCAGTAAGGACTCAGTAACAAGTACCTGCTGAGTGAGCCTGGAGGCCAGCATGCACTTTGATATGCTAATAGGTACCATAGTTAGCCATTTGTCCTGAATTTCTTTTGGACTTGACATTCTGGCCTTTTGTTGATGAAAGGGGGCAATGTAATCTCTTCTGCAACTGCTTCTTGGCTGAAATTAGGATGTCCTTGTCAGGAAACAGGAAGGCTGGAATGCTAATTAAAGGCTTGGGGAGGGGAGGGGAGTGTAGGCTTGCTTTGAGGGTTCTGTAGGACCACCTGGGGCTAGCAAAGTGTAAGCAGTTCTGGAGCAGTTGAAAATGCTGGTTCAAGCCACAGGTGAGGGACAGTTGGAAATTCCATCAGAAGTATCTAGTTTTCAGAAAGTCTAGGGCTAGCTGGTTTCAATTTAGAGCAGTCTGCACTCTTCAGTTGATTGGAAATCTGCTGTGACAGATGACTAGAGACTGAGGTAAAATAAAGTTAAGGATCTTTATCTGGGTGTGCACTTGAAACTTCCAGGCCTGTAGTCCTGGTAATTGGTGCATGTAAGTAAGTAGTGGCAAGACTAGGGAAAGCAAAGAGAGAGAGACAGAGACAGAGACAGAGAGACAGAGACAGAGAGATTCCCACATTGAGGAACAGGCAGTAGGTGGGGAAACTTAAGCTGTTGATTGACAGAAGTACTTATCTGGAGTCTGTTTGACCTGTGACAGGTGGATCCAAGTCATGACTCCCTGAAGCTTACATGAATTCTTTAAGTTTGCAAAAGGAGAAAAAAGTTTTGGATATATTAGCATTACCAATGCTTATAATCTGTACTGAAATTCTCATCGTAAAACANGAAGTTAACAAGTGTCTCTAAAACAGCTGGAGTAGACTCACACCTTAGAGTCATAGCAAAAATCTATGGTTTTGGATTAAAAACATAAACAGCCTCTGTCTAGAGGGCTGGATATGTAAAGATTGGACTGAGGTGTTTTCATCATAGTGAAAAGCACTTTTAAATCTTCTTAGAAAACAACCGAAGGAATTTATACTGGCTGGTTTTGTGTGTCAACTTGACACAAGCTACAGTCATCAGAGAGGAAGGAGACTCAGTTGAAGATATGCCTCCATGAGATCTAGATGTAAGGCATTTTCTCAATTAGTGATCAATGGGAGAGGGTCCAGGCCTTGGTAGGTGGTGCCATCCCTGGGCTGGTGGTCCTGGGTTCTATAAGAAAGCAGGCTGAGCAAGCCATGGGAAGCAAGCCAGTAAGCAGTACCCCTCCATAGCCTCTGCACCAGCTCCTGCTTCCAGGATCCTACTCTGAGTTCCTGTCCTGACTTTCTTCAGTGATANACAGCAATGTGGAAGTGTAAGCCAAATNAACCCTTTCCTCTCAAACTTGCTTTTTTGTCATGGTGTTTTGTTCCAGCAATAGAAAAGCTAAGTAGGACAATTATCTTGATGATTATTGATATGTGAGGGCCCAGGTCACCTAGGTGGGTGGACCTGGNCAATCTAAGAAAACCNTCACCCTGGGAGTGGCCGNGCAAGTAGCGTTCCTCCATGTTTTCTCTTTCAAGTTCCTGCCTGAATACCTGCCCTGACTTCCCTCAATGATGGACAGTGACTGGAAAGTGTAAGCCATATAAATGATCCTGTCCTCCCCCAAGTTTATTTCTGACATGANAGTTGTCATAGGAACAGAAAGGAAACCAGATCAAATTGCTTCTTAGAGAACTTTTTTTCTAATTTGTAATCATTTCCATATATAATTTTATCCATATAGAAATGATCTGCTACTTTTCCCTTTCCTCCATCCCAGCAGATATACAATCTAACAGCAGCAGCACAGGCTCAGCCTTCTGATGCATCCAGAATCTAGCTACTTCTTACAATGTCAGTTTCCATCTCACTTTCCAAACCAAGAGCACTTGTCATCTCAATTTCTTCCTCTCTCTCTCTCTCTCTCTCTCTCTCTCTTTCTCTCTCTCTCTCTGTACTGGACTGTAAAAATTTTTCACAAGATTGCAGTCATCTTGATCCTTCTACCACACACAGAAGCACCAACCATTTCAGCTCAGAATTTCCATTGTCTTCTAATTATATTTAACCAAAGTGCTTAGGTGCTCTATGTGGCTTTAGAATACAGATGTCTAGATTATCCTATGACCTATGCATTCCAGCTACATCCATTGTGACTGTCCATTTGGTTTTCACTGTCCNATGACATCCGTCTTTAGACTTGGTTTTCCACTCCTCACAGTTTACATTTCATCCTATTTTTCCCTGGAGTGCTGATTTTTGTAATATNCTCACATCTTGCCTTTTGCCTTCTTATAGTCCTTCTTCCAAAATGAATTTTGTTTTTCAATGGTGTTGTGTAGCAATTTTCTCCAAGATAAAACCTCCATCTTGGAGGAAAGCTAATACACAGGGTGTTCTAGATGTAGGTGACACATCCCATCCTGGAGGAAACATCTTTAAGCTCAGGAAGGAAACAACTCAAAGACTTCAGGAAGTCTGTGAAACAGATCAGAAACATTAGTGCCCCTCTCCATTCCCAAGCAGTAAGGGTGGCNGAGAGATAATCTTAAATAAGCTGAACTGCCTAGAAGAGGTTCAGACTAGCCAAGCCACNTGGAAGAAGCAGAAATCAGCTGAGCTACCTAAAAGGGGAACAGATCACCTGAATTTACTTAAAGAAACGGTATCTAATGTGGTGAGCTTCCTGCAAAGTGTTCACAGGTATCTAGTTTTCCAGATTTTGTGAGCTGTCACCCATGTTGGGGTGGTCTTTGGTGATTTAGCTCTCTTTGAGTCATTTATGCTCCTGTAAGTTACACCTCATCCATATTACTGTAAATAACCCTAATAAAACTTCCATGGTATTCTTACTCTGGTCTTTTATTGGTTCCCTGTCTGGGGTGAGTAGACATTTATTCACATCTCCNTGGGAATAGCATCACACAAGTGGTGAGACTGAACTCCAGGGCCTCACATATGCTAGGCAAGCTCTCTACACTGTGCCAAATCCCAGCTCTTCAGTATAACCATCTCAGCAATATTCTCCCTCATTAGCCTATCCAGAACTGTATGTCCCTATTCTTGCTAGATTTTGTTTCATAGTTATATACCTTCAAGGTATTAAGTGTATTTTGCTTTTGAACTTATGGGTAGCACATAGTCTAATAGAAGGTAAAAATGTGTTCCATTGTGTTGACAAAGAGTTAGTGTCTTAAGAAGTTCANTGAGATGTATAAACTTTGAGTCTCATTGATGATGTGTGATGTTTTGTTGTNTTGTTTTGCTTTGCTTTACTTTGCTTTGTTTTTATGGTTAATGTTTTTATTTTAGATAAAAAGATAAAATATCCAGAGGCATATGGAAGAGTCCAAAGAAGAGAGAGAAAAGAAGTAGACTGGACATGGCCAGAAGACTGGATATGGCTAGGGCTATCTTCAAGAGAAGAGAGAATAGCAGAGGCTAGAGAATATATAGAGCATAATGAGACTATCAGGAGCCAAGAACAGTGAGAATAATTGGGTTTTAAGAAGGGTGAGTAGCTGGGAGGATGGAATAGCCAGAAAGACTGGTATAGGGGCTTTAAAATGTGTAATAGGGACTGAAGGAGCCTGAAGGTTAACATGGACTTTGATATGCCAATAGCCACCATGGGTTTGGTAGTTTGAATATGAATGCCCCCTATAAGCTCATATATGTAGCCTTCATATANACAAATGATAAATGGGCTGAGAAAGAAATAAGAAAACCAAGACCCCTCCCAATAGTCACAAGTAATATAAAATATCTTGGGGTAACTCTAATCAAGCAAATGAAAGACCTGTATGACAAGAACTTCAAGTCTTGGAAGAAAAAATGTGGTGAAGATATCAGAAGNTGGGAAGCTCAAGATCGATCAAGGATTGGTAGGATTAGCATAGTAAAAATAGAAATCTTCCCAAAAACAATCTAGAGATTCAGTACAATCCCATTTAAAATCCCAACACAATTCTGCACAGGTCTTGAGAGAACAATATTCAACTTCATGTGTAAAAATAAAAAAAAACCCAGGAGAGCTAAAACAATCCTGTAAAATAAAAGAACTTCTGGAGGTATCACCATCTCAGATTTCAAGATCTCTGTCAGATTTTCACCCTTATTTCTTGTTCCGCGTGTTTATTAATAAGACTGGTTAGAAGTTCTTCTTACACNACTACAAGGCTATAGTAATAAAAACCACATGGTATTAGCATAAAAACAGGCAAGTGGATCAATGGAAGCCAATTGAAGACCCAGATGAAAATCCAAACATCTATGTGTAGCAGAAGTTTTTCTGTGTCCCACCCAGTCCTGCAGCTGCTCAGACCCAAATAAANACATAGAGGCTTTATATTATTTGTAACTGTATGGTCTGTGGCAGGCCTCTTGCTAACTAGCTCTTATGCCTTAAATTAACCCATTTCTATAAATCTATATGTCACCATGTGTTTTGTGGCTTTACCTGTGTGTCATTACATGCTGCTTCCTGAATGGCAAGATGGCATCTCTCTGCCTCTCCTTTCTCTTCCTATCTGCTTGGATTCCTGCCTGCCTCTAAGCTGCCTTGCCATAGGCCAAATGGCCTTATTTATCAACTAATCAGAGCAACATATATTCACAGAATACAGAAAGACATCCCACATCACTTCTCCTTTTCTTTCTAATCAAAAAGGAAGGTTTTAACTTTAACATAGTAAAATTACATATAATAGAACAGTTATTAAGAAAGAATTACAGTTACAATATCTAGTCCATTTGTATTGTGCAAAAATAAAGAAAATATTCTATCATCTATCCTGTATTTGTAAGTCTAAAGATTCATATCTAATTTATCTTTTATCACAACCAAGGAAAATTATAATTATAACTATTTAGTCTTCAACTACATCAAAGACCACAGAAGGATACAATATTACCTAAGTAAACAGGAAATGCATTGTAAGCAACTTCCAAAATTCTGGAAATTACAGAGACAGCTGCCTGCCAGGACAATCATCCAAAGTTCCTGTGTAACATTGCGGCATCCATCTTTAGCCAATAGGTCCAGAGTTTTTTAGTTGCTTCTCCCTGTGTCTTGTAGAATATCTAGCAGTTTCTTCTGTGAAGCAGGAACCTGAAGGACCGTCTCATCTTGCAAAGCTCAGTGGTTATCTTCCTATGAGTCCTGCATGTCCAATTTACACAACATACTGTCGTCAGTCAACGCAAAGGAAGTTTTTTGCCCAGTGGCTAACTTTTGCCACAAAGAAAGCAAACTCTATAATGAGTTTATTAAATGCTCATCATTCTCCTTGAAGCAATTGGTCCGGCCAGGAGCAGACATGTCTCATTGTCCAGAAAGTCTAAGTTTTTAAAACATTTTAAATGCCATATTCTGTAGGTCTTTGAAGTGTTTGAAGATTACCGACCTAATTGAAATATATCTATGTAACACCTAAAAAACTGAACTAACATGACTACAAGTTTGACTATCATAGAAGACTAATTATTAATCTGTATTTCTTAATTATCCATTACAATTTTAAATGAGCTGCACAAACATGATACCTTAAACAAGAGTAGAAATATATATATACATTATAACAAAATTAACTTTAAATTTGTATCAATAAACTAAAATCCGTAGCAATTTAAAACAAGTTGCTCTTTAAAAGTAGATTCAATAATCTACCCTTTCATCCTATCATATCTATATCATATCCTCCTTTTTTTCTTTTAGAAAGATATTGACTATGACCAATAACAATTTGTAACTGATCTCTAACAAAGACAAATATCCATAATTCATTTTTTGGGAACATGAGCATAGTGTTCTAGGCTACTTCCTGCTGATTGAGGTTGCTGTATTCTTATGGGGATCCTGAGAAAATTAAGAATTATGGTCAAGTCCTGACTGGAATAGTCTGTGATGCTGTATTCTCTGAGCCAGTTGTCTTGAAGCTGTTTTGGATGTTGGATCATCTGGAAATCTCTCACNGGGTCTTCCTTGATCAAACCATATTAGTCTGGAAGCAACCCACAGGTTCTCATCTTCTGTGGAAACAAAAGCAGAACCTCTTTGCCAAAGCAACGTATCCTTAGACATAAATTTTGAAATCGAGATACCTTTAAAATA
>LZPO01097275.1:62885-72886 GCA_001675575.1 Neotoma lepida | reverse complement strand
TTCATACAACTGAAACTGCCTGAATTTTTACAAAAACACCAAAAATATACAATGGAAAAAAGACAATGTCTTCAAAAATATCACTAATGAAAAATGAATTATGGTACTCTGGCCGGNGAAGAAAGTAGAGTAAGTGCAGATCTTAACCTCTCCCTCAGCTCCTCCAAACCCAATCTCCAGTCTCATCCCCAGCTCTGTAGCAGATCACCTGCTTCCTCACTACATCTTCATCTCTAGTGATTCACACACATCTTCTCCTCCAAACTTCTTTCCCCAAACTTATTNTTTATCCCAGCCTCTCAGCAGGCTCTCCCTGGGAACCCACAGGCCACTCCTTTTGGGGAAACAGGTTAACTAACTATAGACCTTCACCAGTCTCATCCCTAGCTCTGCAGCAGACCACCTACTGCAGCCTCNAATTCCTCTCTGCTCCCTTCTCCAACAGATCACACAAATATTGCCCTCCAAAATTCTTTGCCCCACTCATTGCTTTATCTCAATCTAAAACTCTAACAGGTATTTCCTGGAAACCCATAGGCCAGTTCAGACAGCAAAATAGGTAGGATAACTGGAGATCTTCACCTCTGCCTCTATTCCTCNAAATACAATCCTATTCTAANCCCNAGCAATGTAACAGACCTTCTGCTGTGGCCTCTCCTCACTCTCTGTAGCCATTCCCAGAGAACTAAGCAGATCTCAATGGAATACCCTACTTTCCTCTCTCCTGTGAACCCAAGCAACATTAGCCCATCCCTAATTATTACATGTCAGCTTTCAATACCTAGAAACAAATTTTATCTGGAAACCCAATGGCCACACCTATCAGGATCCCAGAAGATTTTCCTGCCATGCAACACACATCCAATTCACTCTCCTAAGAATCAGAGAGGGTAAGAAAAACCAATGAACAAAATATCTACTCAATAAAGAAAGACCAGATATGAGCACCTGGAATTATAATCTTCCCAAACTCAGATGCNCATACAACAATGGAAAGACACAATCGATAACATCCAGGACAGCCAGGAGGTGGTAGCTCATCCTTTTAATCCCAGTACTTGGGAGGCAGAGACAGGCAGACCTCTGAGAAGCCAAGGCCAGCCTGGTCTACAAAGAGAGTTCCAGGATAGTCAGGGCTACACAGAGAAACCCTCTCTTGAAAAATAATCAAATAAACAAACAAACAAACAAACAAATAAATAAATAAATAAATAAATAAATAAATAAATAAATGTATGTCAGGACCATGTGTCTACACTGGAGCCCATCAACCCTACTGCAGTAGGCCCTGAATATTCCAACATTACTGAAGAACAAATAAAAGACTACAACAGCTTATATGAAGATGATAAAGGTCCTTAAAGAAATAGAAAAAAAACACAAATAGTTCAAGAAAATGAATAAAACCATTCAAGACCTGAAAGTAGAAATAGAATCAATAAAGAAAATCAAAACTGAAGGAAATCTGGAAATTAAAACTTTAGGAAAATGANCAGGAACCATAGAAGACAACAGAACACAAGAGATGGAAGAGAGACTCTTACTCATTGAAGACAACATAAGGTACCTCACTAAANGAAAATGCTAAATCTAATTATTCATAATAGCTAGAACCTGGAAACAACCTAGATGCCTGTCAACTGAAAATGGTTAAAGAAAATGAGGTATATACACAACGGAGTACTACTAGCAGTAAAAAACAATGACATCGCCCCACCCATCGCTGCCCCAGTTGCTGGCCATCAGGGAAGACTCCTGCTGGCAGACTCCCCAACCAAAATCCCTCATCAGATCCTGCAATCTATAAGACCCATGCCACACCNCAAACCTACCCATCTCCCTGTGAACCCAGTGGCTTCCTGAGGCACAGAATCCACCAGCTCTCATTGGACCAAGAGCCCTGATAGGACCAAGGGCAGCTCCCTGAGACACAGAATCAGCCAGCTAGGATTGGACCAAGAGCAGCTCCCTGAGACACAGAATCAGCCAGCTCCAATTAGACCAAGAGCTAAGATTGGACCCAGAGTGGCCCCCTGAGACACAGACACAGCAAGCACAGATTGGACCAGAGCATCTTGCTCAGACACAGGCAACTCTTTCACCTATTGGAGGAAGAGATGGATAAACGCCAGTGCAAAAATATGTACAACAGCATAAAGAACAATATGGCATCACCAGGACCTAGCAGTTCGACAACAGCAAGACCTGAACATCACAACATAGAAGAAGCANAAGAAAGCNACCATAAAAATAACTTTATGAAGATGATAGAGGCCTTTAAAAAGGAAAGGAAAAATTCCCTTAAAGGAATTGAGGAAAACAGAAACAAAAAAANTGGAAGAAATCAATAAATCACTTAAAGAAAAAAGCAATTAAACAGGTGAAGGAAACAGTTCAAGACCTGAAAATTGAAATCGAAACAATGAAGAAAATACAAACTGAGGGAATGCTGGAAATAGAAAATCTGAGTAAATAAACAGGAACTACAGAAGCAAGCATAACCAACAGAATACAAGAGATGGAAGAGGGAATCTCTGGCATAGAGGATACAATAGAGGAAATAGACTCGTTAGTCAAAGATAACACCAAAGGCAAAAAGTCATAACACAAAACATCCAGGAAATCTGGGACATCATGAAAAGGCCAAACCTAAGAATAACAGGGGCAGAAGAAGAAGAATACCAACTCAAAGACACAGAAAATATATTCAACAAAATCATGGAAGAAAACTTTCCCAACTTAAAGAAGGAAATNTCTATGAAGATACAAGAAGCTTATAGACCACCAAATAGACTAGACCCCCCAAAAAATCCCCTTGCCACATAATAATTAAACCACTAAACATACAGAATAAATAAAGAATATTAAGAGCAGCAAAGGAAAAAGGCCAAGTGACTTATAAAGGCAGACCCATTAGAATAACACCCGACTTCTCAATGGAGACTCTGGAAGCCAGAGAGTCCTGGACAGATACAATGCAGACACTAAGAGACCACAGATACCAGCCCAGACTCCTATACCCAGCAAAACTTTCAATCACCATAGATGGAGTAAACAAGACATTCCAAGACAAAACCAGATTTAAACAATAACTATCTATAAATCCAGCCCTACAGAAAGCACTAGAAGGAAAACTTCAACCTAAGGAAGTTAGATGCACCCACAAAAACACAGACAATAGATAACACCACAGCAGCAAATCCCAAAGAAGGAAAATACACACACACACACACACACTACCACCAAAAGATAACAGGAATAAACAATCACTGGTCATTAATATCCCTTAATGTCAATGGACTCAATTGACATATAAAAAGACACAGGCTAACAGAATGGATAAAAAAATAGGATCCATCCTTCTGCTGCATACAAGAAACACACCTCAGCTTCAAAGACAGACACTACCTCAGAGTAAAAGGCTGGGAAAAGACTTTCCAATCAGATGGACTTAAGCAAGCCGGTGTAGCTATCCTAATATCTAACAAAATAGACTTCAAACTAAAATCATTCAAAAGAGACCAGGAAGGACATTACATATTTATCACAGGAAAAATCCAACATGATGAAGTCTCAATTCTGAACATTAATGCCCCAAATACAAGGGCACCCACATATGTAAAAGAAACATTACTACAGGTTAAATCACACATCAAACCCCATACATTAATAGTGGGAGACTTGAACACCCCTCTCACCAATGGACAGATCTGCCAGACAGAAACTTAACAGAGAAATAAGGGATCTAACAGATGTTATGACTCAAATGGACTTAATAGATATCTACAGAACATTCCACCCCAACACAAGAGAATATACCTTCTTCTCAGCACCCCATGGAACCTTCCCCCCCCAAAAAAAAAAATCCACATACTTGGTGACAAAGCAAATCTCAACAGATAAAAAAAATGGAATAACCTCCTGTATTTTATCGGACCACCACGTCTTAAAGTTAGATTTCAACAACAACAAAAATTACAGAAAGCTTACAATTGCATGGAAACTGAATAATGCTCAACTGAATCACCAATGGGTCAAGGAAGAAATAAAGAAAGAAATTAAAGACTTCCACTATGTACCAAAACTTATGGGACACTATGAAAGCAGTGCTAAGAGGAAAATTCATAGCACTAAATGCCCACATAAAGAAGTTGGAGAAATCCCACACTATCGACTTAACAGTATACCTAAAAGCTCTAGAACAAAAAGAAGCAAACTCACCTAGGAGGAATAGACCACAAGAAATAANCAAAATGAGAGCTGAAATCAATAAAATAGAAACAAAGAGAACAATACAAAGAAACAATGAAACAAAGAGTTGGCTCTTTGAAAAACTCAACAAGATAGAAAAGCCCTTACTCCACAAAATTGGAAAATGTAAAAGAAATGGACATTTTTTTGGATAAGTACCACATCTGAAAATTAAATCAAGATAAACAATTTAAATATACCTATAACCCCTAAGGAAATAGAAACAGTCATTAAAAGTCTCCCAACCGAAAAAAAAAAGCCCAGGACCAGATGGTTTCAGTGTAGAACGCTATCAGAATTTCGATGAAGAGCTAATACCAATATTCCTCAAATTGTTCCACACAATAGAAACAGAAGGAACATTATCAAACTCTTTTTATTAGGCTACAGTTACCCTGATATCCAAACCACACAAAGATGCAACAAAGAAAGAGAATTACAGACCAATCTTCCTCATAAACATTGATGCAAAAATATTCGATAAAATACTGAGAAACTGAATCCAAGAACACATCCAAAAAATCATCCACCATGATCAAGTAGGCTTCATCTCAGAAGTGGTTCAACATAATGAAAATCTGTCAATATAATCCCCCATATGCACAAACTGGAAGAAAAAACCCACATGATCATCATTAGATGCTGAAAAAGCCTTTGACAAAATCTAGCACCCCTNNATGATAAAAGTCNTGAGTAGGTCAGGGATACAGGGAACATACCAAAAGATAATGAAAGCAATATACAGTAAGCTGACAGCCAGCATCAAATTAAATGGAGAGAAACTCAAAGCAGTTCCTCTAAAATCAAAAACATGANAAGGCTGTCCACTATCTCTATAGCTATTCAATATAGTACTCGAAGATCTAGCTACATCAATACAACAATTAAAGGAGATCAAATGTATACAAATTGGAAAAGAAGACATCAAAGTATCATGATTTTCAGGTGACAGGATAGTATACATAAGCAACCAAAAATTCTACCCAGGAACTCCTACACCTATGCTAAACAGCTTTAGTAAAGTAGCTAGATATAAGATAAGCTTTAAAAGTTCAGTAGCCCTCTTATACACAAATGATAAAAGCCTGAGAAAGAAATCAGGGAAATAACACCATTCACAATAGCCACAAACAATATAAAATATCTTAGGGTAACTATAACCAAGCAAGTAAAAGACCTATATGACAAAAACTTCAAGTCTTTAAAGAAAGAAATTGGAAAAATAGAAACAAAGAGAACCATACAAAGAATCATTGAAACAAAGAGCTGGTTCTTCAATAAAATCAACAAGATAGACAAATCCTTATCCAAACTAACCAAAAGGCAGAGAGAGAATATCCAAATTAACAAAATCAGAACCAAAAAGGGGGACATAACAACAGACACTAAGGAAATCCAGAGAATCATCAGATCATACTTCAAAAACCTGGACTCCACAAAATTGGAAAACATAGAAGAAACTGACAGTTTTCTGGATAGATGCCACATAAAAATTAAATCAAAACCAGATAAACAACTTAAATAGAACTATAACCCCTAAGGAAATAGAAGTAGTCATGGAAAGTCTCCCAACCAAAAAAAAAGCCCAGGGCCAGATGGTTTCAGTGCAGAATTCTATCAGAATTTCAATGAAGAACTAATACCAATACTCCTCAAATTGTTCCACACAACAGAAACAGAAGGAACATTGCCAAACTCTTTTTACGAGGCTACAGTTACCCTGATATCCAAACCACACAAAGATGCAACAAAGAAAGAGAATCACAGACCAATCTCCCTCATGAACATTGATGCAAAAATACTCAATAAAATATTGTCAAACCGAATGCAAAAACACATCCAAAAAAAAATCATCCACCATGATCAAGTAGGCTTCATCCCAGATATGCAAGGATGGTTCAACATATGAAAATCTGTCAATGTAATCCACCATATAAACAAACTGAAAGAAAAAAAAGTGGCCATCTCATTAGATGCTGAAAAAGCCTTCAACAAAATTCAACACCCCTTCATGATAAAGGTCTTGGAGAGGTCAGGAGTGCAAGGAACAAGGAACATAGCTAAACATAATAAAGGCAATTTGCAGCAAGCTAACAGCTAACATCAAATTAAATGGAGAGAAACTCAAAGCATTTCCACTAAAATCAGGACTAAGAAAAAGATGTCCACTTTCCCAATATTTATTCAATGTAGTACTTGAAGTTCTAGCTAGAGCAATAAGACAACAAAAGGAGGTCAAGGGATACAAATTGGAAAAAAGAAGTCAAACCTGCACTATTTGCAGATGATATGATAGTATACATAAGTGACCCCAAAAATCTACCAGGGAACTCCTACAGCTGATAAACTCCTTCAGTATTGTGACAGGATACAAGATCAACTCAAAAAAAAATCAGTTGCCCTCCTATACACAAATGATAAATGGGCTGAGAAAGAGATCAGAGAAACATTATCCTTTACAATAGCCACAAATAATACAAAATACCTTGAGGTAATTCTAATCAAACAAGNGAAAGCCTTGTATGACAAGAACTTNAAATCTTTGAAAAAAAGAAATTTAAGACGATATCAGAAAATGGAAAGATCTCCCATGCTCAAGGATAGGTAGAACCAATATAATAAAAATGGCAATCTTACCAAACTCAATGTACAGATTCAATGCAATCCCCATCAAAATCCCAACACAATTCTTTACNGACCTCCAAAGAACAATACTCAACTTCATATGGATAAACAAAAAACCCAGGATAGCTAAAACAATCCCATATAATAAAGGAACTTCCAGAAGCATCACCATCCCTGACTTCAAGCTCTACTATAGATCTATAGTAATAAAAACAGCATGGTATTGGCATAAAAACTCACATGTGGGCCAATGGAATCGAATTGAAGACCCTGACATTAATCCACACACCTATGAACACCTGATTTTTGACAAAGAACCCAAAACTGTACAATGGATAAAAGAAAGCATCTTCAATAAATGGTGCTGGCATAACTGGATGTCAACATGTATAAGAATGCAAATAGATCCATATCCATCACCCTGCACAAAACTCAACTCCAAGTAGATCAAAGACCTCAACATAAATCGAGATACACTGAACCTAGTAGAAGAGAAGGTGGGAAAAGCCTTGAATGCATTGGCACAGGAGACAACTTCTTGAATAGAACACCAGTAGCACAGACACTAAGACTGACAATTAATAAATGGTATCTCATGAAACTGAGAAGCTTCTATAAGGCAAAGGACACTGTTAATAGGACAAAGCATCAGCCACCAGAATGAGAAAAAGATATTCATCAACCCCACATCTGACAAAGGGCTGATCTCCAAAATACACAAAGAAGTCAAGAAACTAGACACCAAAAAATAAAATAATCCAATTAAAACATGAGATACAGACCTAAACAGAGAATTCTCAACAAGAGAATCTCAAATGGCAGAGAAATACTTAAGAACTATTTGACATCCTTAGCCATCAGGGAAATGCAAATCAAAAAGACTCTGAGANTCCATCTTNTACCTGTCAGAATGACTAAGATCAAAAACACAAATGACAGCTTATGCTGGAGGGGATGAGAAGCAAGAGGAACACTCCTCCACTGCTGGTGGGAGTGCAAACTTGTACAGTCATTGTGGAAATCAGTATGGTAGTTTCTCAGAAAATTGNGAATCAATCTACCTCAAGACCCAGTAATGCCACTCTTGGGCATGTACTCAAAGGATGCTAAATCATACCACAAGGACACTTGCTCAACTACGTTCATGGCAGCTATATTTGTAATAGCCAGAACCTGGAAACAACCTAGATGCCCCTCAACCAAAAAATAGATAAATAAATATGGTACAACTACACAATGGAGTATTATTCAGCTGTTCAAAACAATGACATCAGGAAATTTGCAGGCAAATGGGTAGAACTAGAAAAAATCATCCTGAATGACGTAACCAGACGCAGAAAGACAAACATGGAACGTACTCACTCATAAGTGGATATTAACTGTAAAATAAAGGATAAGCATGTTACACTCCACAGACCCGGAGAGGCTAGATAACAAGGAGGGCCCAAGGGGGGACACATCGATCTTCCTGGGCAGGGTAAATAAAGGAGATCTCCTGGTTGGAACAGGGGCGGATGGGCATGGGAACTTGAGGAATCGGAATCAAGGTTAGCCAGAGGGAAGAGTTCTGGGAAAGAAAACTGGAAAGAGAGGCTTTATAGCATGAGGTAGAAGCCTAACGCAAGGGAAACTTCCACAAATCTACAAGGATGGCTCCAACTAAGATTCCTGGCAGCAGTGGATGCATAGCCTGAACTGGCCATCCCCTAAGATTAGATTGGTGACTACCNCAGTTGTCCTCAGAGAGCCTTCATCCAGTGACNGATAGAGGCAGATTCAGAGACCACAGTCAAACATTGGGCTGAGCTCAGGGAGTCCTGCTGAGAAGATGGAGGAGGGACTTAGGAGCCATGGGGGTCAGGGACATCAGAGGAAAACTCATAGAAAAAGCTAACCCAGCTCATGGGAGCTCACAGAGTCTGAACCAACAACCGAACAGCCTGCTTGGGACCAACCTAGGCCCTCTGCATATATGTGACAGTTGTATAGCTTGGTCTATTGAGGGACTCCTAGCAATGGGGACAGGGGCTATCCCTGGTGCTTTGGCTGGCTCTTGGGAACCTACTCCTAGTACTGGATTGCCTTGCCCAGCCTAGAATACAGGAGGAGGTGCTTGGTCTTAAGGCAGCTTGATATGCCATGCTTTGCTGATGCCCATGGGAGATCTACTCCTTTCTGAGTGNATTTGGAGGAGGAGTGGATTGTGTGGGGAGCAGTGGGAGGAGGGGGAGGAATTGGGAGGAGAGGAGGGAGGGGAGGCTGCATTTGGGATATAAAATAAATAAATTTAATTTTAAATTTTTTTAAAAGAATATAAACAATAACAGAAATGTGCATTATGAGATCATTTGACTAGATCTTGACCTCTGGCCACTTTCTTCCAAGAAAGAGAAAATAAGAGACTTCTTCTTTCATATGAAAATCAATAACTTTCTATTATATTCCTTTGTGTGTTCCTTTACAATCCTTTGTGTTCTTGTCATAAAATTCCATTTTTTCCAAGAAGCATTGTTACCTGACTACCTTGGGTACATTTTGTACTACATTTTTTATACATTTACTTTCAAATCACTAAATGCGTTCTTGCTAGATATTACAACAGCTGTCTGTCTCCTTACTAGGTAGCTGAAATTTATGTAATAAACTTTTTTATAAATAAAACCATTTCCTNTAAGGAACAGCCTCAGATTCAAAGCAAAATCTCCATCATCCTACTAGTCCATTTTCTTTTTAATTTTGTTTTACAATTTTATACATGGATGCAATTTGTTGTGGTTATTGCCATTCTCTATCATCTCCTATTAATTTTTATATTTTTCTTTTATTTTTAAGAATATAATATAATTATATCATTTCTCCCTTCCCTTTTCTCCTTCCAAAACCTTTCATGCACCGCCCCTTGCCCTTTTTCAAATCCATGACCTCATTTTTCATTAGTTACTATTACATGCATGTGTATACACATGTATCCCTAAATATAACCTGCTCAGTGTNTGTGCTGTTATTTGTATGTATGTTTTCAGGGACCTTCCCACTACTGATGGGCTTCCTTCTCAGCTAGACTCCTTCTGACATTCGTGTCATTTTTGTGTGTGAGCAACAAATACTCCAGGAGGGTGACTACT